>JARKIA010000219.1:0-299310 GCA_029289565.1 Mycena galericulata
TCGAAATGGTACAGTACACCTGGCTGCTGCAACGTTGCTGAGTATCTTTTGGTCCTTCAATATCCCGCTATCATAATCCATGGGATACACCACTACACAAACCTCGTGTGTCATAATCCCTGTATTCTAATTGTCTCTTTATTGTCTTGTAGAGCGAAGACGCGTCACGCCAACGAAGCCGGGACTTGGCCGGGACCGAAGCATCCCGGAGGAGGTGGAGGAGGACCCTCGTCACCAAAGGAGTCCGTTTGTGAATATTGCAAAGCGGATGGTGCAGGTCGAAATATCATCCTTTCCTTCGATGGAACCTCAAACCAGTACGGGAATCGGGTGAGCAAGCATCTTGTGATCCGTGCCACGAGATACTCATTCTTTCGGCTGGGGCCGCTCTAGAACACAAATGTCATCGAACTTTACGCCCGAATGGAGAAGGACGAGAGTCAGCTCACATACTACAACAGCGGTATTGGCACATACGCGAGACCGTCGTGGCGCTCCTTCCAGTACCGGAAACAAGTTGTAGACAATCACATTGATCTTGCCATTGCGTGGTATGCTACCTCTCCTATGTTCTTCTCCCGCTCTCAGTTCATGTTACCAGGAACTTCGAGAAAGCTGTGCTCGCAGGGTATCGTTGGCTATCGAACCACTATCGGCCCGGCGATAGAATATTTCTGTTTGGTACAGTCACACCAACTTTCGCCTGGCCCTGAGCCGATTCGTTTTGTTAGGGTTTTCTCGTGGGACCTACCAGATCCGTACATTAGCCGCATTGATTGACAAGGTACGTGTTCACCCAAGGCAGTGCGTAGGATGAATCCTAACGCTTGCCCCATCACACAGGTCGGACTGATTTTACCCGGGAACGAGGAACAAATTCCTTTGTACTGTTCCTTTGGTATTGAACTGAGTGTTGGCTGCTTATTAGCCTACCATTCTGCAGTGCTTTCGAATTATACGCGGATTTAAAAACGCACTCAAATAAGGGGTACGATGAAGAAAAGTCAGCACAGTTTTTCAAGGACACTTTCTCTCGAGCGAATGTCAAGATCCACTTCCTCGGCGCATGGTATGTCATTTGTTTCCTCCGGTTTTGCTATGTAGTCATGTTGAGATATACTATCAGGGATGCGGTGTCCTCGGTTGGAATCGTGAGAGGGAAGAACCTTCCGGGCACGGATATATTCAGTAACAACATTTGCTATTTTCGACACGCTCTCGCCTTAGACGAAGAGTCAAGTTTCTTCCGGAATACATCTGCGGTGGGGCCTCATATGAGCAGAAGGCGAGCCCACCTATTTGGCCATTTGTTTCCATTTGTTCATTTCGCTCAATGTAGCGTAGTACTACGACAAGCCGCGGACCCCGGGTCAAGGAGGTTTGGTTCGCAGGCTGTCACTCAGATATGTGAGTGCGTACATACATAGCCAACTTTCAATTGATCTGTTATATTACAGCGGTGGAGGCCTTCGCGTAAACGACCAGTTGAACAATGCTGCTGTGCCAGTTTTATGGATGGGAAATGAGGCACAGCACGCTGGTCTCAAGCTCAAAGCATCCCGGGTGGAATGGAATTGGGAAGAACTGGAAGCAAGCAAACCGAGTGAATCCCTTACTTAGGTGTGGCGCGTTCTTGAGCTCTTGCCCGTCAAGCGCTTGTCCTATGCCGACAGTACTAGCGTCATCTGGTAGGCGTTTTATATACTGGAGCATCCCTCCAAACTGACATATTTCCATCAAGGCGCCCACACCTGTCCAATGGCCGAGTTGTCAAACCAGAACAAAAGATTCATGCATCGGTCGCCTTCATCAAAAATTATCAACCAAAGGCAATCCTTCCCCCTGGAACAAAAGGATGGCAAGATATTCTCGAAAAAGGCAGCAGAAATGAACTGTCATGGACAGATGACCTCCGAGATATTCTTGAGATGGATCTCTTCGACCTTTCAAACACCAAAGCACTCATCAACAATGCAAGCTCTGACAACACCAGTTTTGACCGACTTCGCTTTTTGTCGACCACACGTAAGAATTGTTCAATATACTTCCAATGGCATACTGACAGATCTCAAGGTGAAGGAGCCGAAGCAATCGGCAAGGTGGACCCGGTGTTACAGTTATTTACTGTGACATTGAACTCGAAGGAACGTGAACCCATGTTCCGCCAACATTCTGCACAGGTGTTACTTAACCTGGCAAGGCACGGTAAGCCAACAAACACTTGTGGGAGGTAATCAATTTGACGTGAATACTAGACATTGTGAGACGTGCTCTCAGTTGGTCCGAGGCCATTAGTGCTTTGGCCGCTGTTGATGCAGCGGAGAACCTCTCATTCCCTCAACTCAAGACCCATGTAGTGTTTGAAATTATAGCCTTGCTTTGTGCAGATGGTATATTCAATTTACTTAGACAAATCTGACACTGGTGCTGATGTTGGTTGCTCTATGCAGGAAAGCAACACTTTAATTTCGAACATCAGAAAGATCTCGAAGGCTTCACAGATCATCTGGATAATATCATCACCCATCTACCCGATGATGATCCTAAGAAATCCCATGGAATTTTCATCTTTGGGGAATGGAATTATATTCTCTATCTACGCGGCCGAGCTGGCATCGAGGACGGTGTCTCAACTTTTGAACATTATTTCCGACGCTCTCTTCAAACGGCCTCCAAATCATTCCCACCCGTGCGGAACGCCGCTGCTTGCTACCTGGAGAAGTCTGTGGAGCTTTATCGCCTGGGGCTAAAAGTTCCAGCGACAACCGGCGGCCCCCACCGAACTGAATACCTGCGTAAACTCGCGACCTGTCTGCAAGCTCGGTTTATCGAGATTAGATTCCGCCACACAGATTTGGACGAGGCTATTACGTTGCTTCGAGAGGCACTGACCATCTGTGATGCGGACAAAAATGGTGACCGGAAAACCCATCTCAACCATCTGGCCGATGCCCTAAGAGAGAACGTCCGATGGATGGGGAGCAAGGTCTATGGACTGGTCTATTAGACCACCGGGTAGACTGCACGGGTAGACCTGGTCTACATTAGATAATTTGCGCCTTTCGGACCTTGCCGTGGACCTTGCCATGGACCGCATCACGTCGGTCACCTCGAACCTGATTGCGGACTTTGATGTGGACCTACGTGCATTGGCGCTGTGCATTAGAAGCAACAGCGTGCTCGGTGGCAGCCACCTGTTGTTTTCTTACCACCACCACCACTGCCTGCCACTCGAGCCTCGCACTGGATGAACCAGAAAAAACTGCCCAGTTTGTGGTTGAGCAGTTGAGCTTGATTATTGTCATGCCGCGGCCGGCTTCGGTCGGAGATCAAATTTATTCAGAATTCCGCAAGGAAAGGCATTAGGGCATACACGAACACAAACACTGGTGGGATTTGGGTGGGATCCTTAAGCATAGAATGTTGCTTAGCTGATGATAACACCAGCTGCAGCCTCTGAGTAGGAGGGGCGCATCAAGCGCGTTGGCGGGACAGCAAATCGCGATCCGAGGTCCACATCAAAACTACGGACCGGGAACCGAGGTTCATTTACAAGTCCACAGTGACAGCTGTGACATTCTGAACACAGGTCCATTGCGTCGGTGGTCCACTACGGTGTCTATTATCCCCGAGGTCTACAGTCCACGGTCTACGGTCCATGGTCCACGGTCCAATAGACCTGTCTCCCTATCCATCCGACTGTCTGAAGATAGGCGCCAAACGCATCCATCGAGTCACGTGAAACGTTACTGTGACGTGACAGTAACGTGGGAAAGCGCGAAATTTCGAGCTTGCAAAGATAAAATACATTTTTTCATGGTTCTGGCAGCTAGAACATTTCTTAGACCTCGGAGAGCCTTTAGATGTCATTCAGCAGTGCAACATTGGACTGACACCTGAAAATCATGGTACAACTGCTGGAAATGCAATGTAATCGCCCCATTTGACGTTATAAGTCCATGTTTAGCACCTTGAAACAGCAACGCCGTGCACTCATGAAAGTGAAGACAATCCCGATATTTTTTCCCTTGGAGGGCACCGAAGAGCATGCTCGGCTCTGTATACATGAGTCAAGGCAAAACAGGTGGGCATTGCCCCCAAAAAAAAGAGGTACTGCATGAATTTTGTCTTCTAAGTCCATTATTTACTCTATTACACGCAAAACCACCAACAACATGCGTACTAACGCAAAAATGAGCAAAAAGGACGTGTTTGATGCGATGCACGTGATCATGTTTAAGGTTAGGGTTTCCTTATAAGGAAACGCGAAATTTCGATGAGAAAAACATAAAACCTTCTCCCTGGATGGCCAATGAGGTTTCCAACACTTTTCTAAAAATCAGTGAAAAACATTTTATTGAGACTAGATATTGAGAATCTGAAACCATAGGATTGTTCCCATGCTCAAAATGCACTATTCTATGGTCTTGGTTTGTCCCACCATCCCGACGCTCCCGACTGGTAAGGGCGGGAGTCGGTGTCACGCGGTGACATCACGTGACTCGATGGATGCGTTTGGCGCCTATCTTAACTGCGCGGTTTACACAATCCAAGGACTCCATCAGTCTTTGTACATATTTATTGGGGACTTGATCGACTTGAATGGACTTGTTCACTTGAGCACAAGCTCTCAAGCGAACAAGTCCATTCAAGAGAAAATAACATGCTCTTGAATGGCTTAGAATTGCATGAGCGGCCTGTAGAAGAAAGTTTATTTTTATTTTTTTGCACTTGGGGGGAATCGAACCTATCTTGCCCACTTGTCACTTGAGCACTTGATCACACTTTATCGGCCCAAACAAGCGCATTCAAGCGCACACAAGTGCATTCAAGAAATCTGTAGGAAGACTGATGTCCCAGGATATCAACGACGCCATTCATCTCTACCGTGATGCCCTGGCATGCCATAGTCCCGGCTCGCATCCAGGTCGTGGTCTTGCACTCAATAACCTGGCCACTGCGCTTTATGTGCAGGGCATGACACAAGAGGACTACAAGACTCTTGCCGAGTGCATTCAGTTGTATCGAGACGGCCTGCTCGCCATTCCGCTGTCAGAACCAACTCGAGTGCGTTCACTGACCAATCTTGCCGATGCCGTGCAAAAGCGAGTCAAAGGAATTGAGGATACGGAGACCCTCGATGAAGTGATTGAGTTGCAACGGGAGGCCACTGTGCTATGTCTTCCCACCGACTTTGGCACTTGCCTCGACAGCCTTCGCAATTCGGTTTTGCAAAAACACACCAGCGACATACGCCTCTCCGTGATCAGTGAGACCGCAGGCGTATACGGCGATTTTATATATAAACGGCCTGTAGTTTAGAGGTATACAATATTTAAATAAACCCTCTAATTAGGGCCCGATACCAATGGCGGTGGGGTAAATAAAGAAAATAAAGAAAATAAATCACAATAAAAAGAGGGGAGATCTCCGATCACTCAGCTTACTTCAGCATGGTATCCGATACCTATCTGACAGACTCAGAAGGTGTCCTTATCACTGGATGAACATTTCGAGTTTTTCACTGAAAAAAGTGGTGAAAAAATTACGTTATTTTTCACACATTTTTTCAGTGAAAAATTGGTGAAGTTTTTAAATAGTTTTTCAGTACTTTTGAGACTGAGAATTGAGGTGAAAAATTTGAAATAAAATTCATGACTTTTCCAGCAAGAGTAATACCAATAATACATACACATTTTCAGGTGAAAATGTTAGTGAAAAATTTAAAACATTTTTCACCAAAATTTTCACTGGCAAAAAGATAATAAAAAGTGTGAAAAATCTAGTGTAAAAAAGGGTGTAAAATTCGAAATCTGGAATCTTTTTTTACAGACATTTTTCATCATCTTTTATTTCACTTTTTTCACTGAAAAACATAATGAAAAAGATATGTTATTTTCCACCACTTTTTTCAGTGTAAAAACAAGTGAAAAAGTTATAATAAAACATTTTTTAGACATTTTTCACTGAAAATGAAAGTGAAAAATGTGAAATACTGTTTAAGAATTTTCTTTCGAATTTTTCACTGAAAAATCGAAAATAATTTTTAGAAGTTTCAAAGTGGGAAATGTATGAAAATGTTAAACATTTTTTCACTTGCAGGTTTTAAGTTTCAAAGTGAAAAACAGGGTGAAAAATTGTTGAAAATTTTGAAATGTTTACACTCCGAAACATAGTGAAAAAAATTGTTTGAACCTTCTATTCAGTCTTTTTGCCCGCTCTGTCACAAAGAAGGTGAAAAAAAAATGTAACCATATTGCATTTTGAACCTTCAATTCCACCCCCCGCAAGCCCACGGATTTATTATCCAAATGTGATGCCTGAATTTGAGGGAGATGGTGTATTTCCCGGCTCCTGAGTGCATTTCTGAGCGGATATGTGGCCTGACTGCCATTTTAGGTCCCCCCCAATCCCAGTCAATGTTCTGAATTCTCCGGCGGACCATGCCACCCTCAGCAGGCCCACGGATATGTTATCCGTCCTAAAAAACAGCAAAAATGGATGTTTGGCCAGGTATTTTGCGCCTCCTAAGGCCAGATGCGGTCGGATATTTGAGCTGAATGTCATTTTAGGTCCATCTCGATCCCAGTGAGTGTTCTGAATTCTTCGGCGGACCATGCTGTTTTCAGCAGGCCCACGGATATGTTATCCGTCCTAAAAAACAGCAAAAATGGCTGTTTGGCCAGGTATTTTGCGTCTCCTAATGCCAGATACAGTCGGATATTTCAGCCGAATGTAATTTTAGGTCCGTCTCGATCCCAGTCAATGTTCTGAATTCTCCGGCGGACCATGCCGCTCTCAGCAGGCCCATGGATATGTTATCCGTCCTAAAAAACAGCAAAAATGCCTGTTTGGCTAGGTATTTTGCGCCTCCTAAGGCCAGATGCAGTCGGATATTTGAGCCGAATCCCATTTAAGGTCCGTCTCGATCCCAGTCAATGTTCTGAATTCTCCGGCGGACCATGCCGCTCTCAGCAGGCCCACGGATATGTTATCTGTCCTAAAAAACAGCAAAAATGCCTGTTTGGCCAGGTATTTTGCGCCTCCTAAGGCCAGATGCGGTCGGATATTTGAGCCGAATGTCATTTTAGGTCCATCTCGATCCCAGTGAGTGTTCTGAATTCTTCGGCGGACCATGCTGTTTTCAGCAGGCCCACGGATATGTTATCCGTCCTAAAAAACAGCAAAAATGGCTGTTTGGCCAGGTATTTTGCGCCTCCTAAGGGCAGATGCAGTCGGATATTTGAGCCGAATCCCATTTAAGGTCCGTCTCGATCCCAGTCAATGTCCTGAATTCTTCGGCGGACCATGCTGTTTTCAGCAGGCCCACGGATATGTTATCCGTCCTAAAAAACAGCAAAAATGCCTGTTTGGCCAGGTATTTTGCCATTTGGCTCAAATATCCGACTGCATCTAGCCTTAGGAGGCGCAAAATACCTGGCCAAACAGGCATTTTTGCTGTTTTTTAGGACAGATAACATATCCGTGGGCCTGCTGAGAGCGGCATGGTCCGCCGGAGAATTCAGAACATTGACTGGGATCGAGACGGACCTTAAATGGGATTCGGCTCAAATATCCGACTGCATCTGGCCTTAGGAGGCGCAAAATACCTGGCCAAACAGGCATTTTTGCTGTTTTTTTAGGACAGATAACATATCCGTGGGCCTGCTGAGAGCGGCATGGTCCGCCGGAGAATTCAGAACATTGACTGGGATCGAGACGGACCTAAAATGACATTCGGCTCAAATATCCGGCTGCATCTGGCCTTAGGAGGCGCAAAATACCTAGCCAAACAGGCATTTTTGCTGTTTTTTTAGGACGGATAACATATCCATGGGCCTGCTGAGAGCGGCATGGTCCGCCGGAGAATTCAGAACATTGACTGGGATCGAGACGAACCTAAAATGACATTCGGCTGAAATATCCGACTGTATCTGGCATTAGGAGACGCAAAATACCTGGCCAAACAGGCATTTTTGCTGTTTTTTAGGACGGATAACATATCCGTGGGCCTGCTGAAAACAGCATGGTCCGCCGAAGAATTCAGAACACTCACTGGGATCGAGATGGACCTAAAATGACATTCAGCTCAAATATCCGACCGCATCTGGCCTTAGGAGGCGCAAAATACCTGGCCAAACAGGCATTTTTGCTGTTTTTTAGGACAGATAACATATCCGTGGGCCTGCTGAGAGCGGCATGGTCCGCCGGAGAATTCAGAACATTGACTGGGATCGAGACGGACCTTAAATGGGATTCGGCTCAAATATCCGACTGCATCTGGCCTTAGGAGGCGCAAAATACCTAGCCAAACAGGCATTTTTGCTGTTTTTTAGGACAGATAACATATCCATGGGCCTGCTGAGAGCGGCATGGTCCGCCGGAGAATTCAGAACATTGACTGGGATCGAGACGGACCTAAAATTACATTCGGCTGAAATATCCGACTGTATCTGGCATTAGGAGACGCAAAATACCTGGCCAAACAGCCATTTTTGCTGTTTTTTAGGACGGATAACATATCCGTGGGCCTGCTGAAAACAGCATGGTCCGCCGAAGAATTCAGAACATTGACTGGGATTGGGGGGGACCTAAAATGACATTCGGCTCAAATATCCGACTGCATCTGGCCTTAGGAGGCGCAAAATACCTGGCCAAACAGGCATTTTTGCTGTTTTTTAGGACGGATAACATATCCGTGGGCCTGCTGAGAGCGGCATGGTCCGCCGGAGAATTCAGAACATTGACTGGGATCGAGACGGACCTAAAATGACATTCGGCTGAAATATCCGACTGTATCTGGCATTAGGAGACGCAAAATACCTGGCCAAACAGGCATTTTTGCTGTTTTTTAGGACGGATAACATATCCGTGGGCCTGCTGAAAACAGCATGGTCCGCCGAAGAATTCAGAACACTCACTGGGATCGAGATGGACCTAAAATGACATTCGGCTCAAATATCCGACCGCATCTGGCCTTAGGAGGCGCAAAATACCTGGCCAAACAGGCATTTTTGCTGTTTTTTAGGACGGATAACATATCCGTGGGCCTGCTGAAAACAGCATGGTCCGCCGAAGAA
The DNA here is from genome assembly GCA_029289565.1 of Mycena galericulata. Taxonomy (NCBI): domain Eukaryota; kingdom Fungi; phylum Basidiomycota; class Agaricomycetes; order Agaricales; family Mycenaceae; genus Mycena; species Mycena galericulata. Next base: position 9,081 of record JARKIA010000219.1, read on the forward strand.
TTCAGAACACTCACTGGGATCGAGATGGACCTAAAATGACATTCGGCTCAAATATCCGACCGCATCTGGCCTTAGGAGGCGCAAAATACCTGGCCAAACAGGCATTTTTGCTGTTTTTTAGGACAGATAACATATCCGTGGGCCTGCTGAGAGCGGCATGGTCCGCCGGAGAATTCAGAACATTGACTGGGATCGAGACGGACCTTAAATGGGATTCGGCTCAAATATCCGACTGCATCTGGCCTTAGGAGGCGCAAAATACCTAGCCAAACAGGCATTTTTGCTGTTTTTTAGGACGGATAACATATCCATGGGCCTGCTGAGAGCGGCATGGTCCGCCGGAGAATTCAGAACATTGACTGGGATTGAGACGGACCTAAAATTACATTCGGCTGAAATATCCGACTGTATCTGGCATTAGGAGACGCAAAATACCTGGCCAAACAGCCATTTTTGCTGTTTTTTAGGACGGATAACATATCCGTGGGCCTGCTGAAAACAGCATGGTCCGCCGAAGAATTCAGAACACTCACTGGGATCGAGATGGACCTAAAATGACATTCAGCTCAAATATCCGACCGCATCTGGCCTTAGGAGGCGCAAAATACCTGGCCAAACAGGCATTTTTGCTGTTTTTTAGGACAGATAACATATCCGTGGGCCTGCTGAGAGCGGCATGGTCCGCCGGAGAATTCAGAACATTGACTGGGATCGAGACGGACCTTAAATGGGATTCGGCTCAAATATCCGACTGCATCTGGCCTTAGGAGGCGCAAAATACCTAGCCAAACAGGCATTTTTGCTGTTTTTTAGGACGGATAACATATCCATGGGCCTGCTGAGAGCGGCATGGTCCGCCGGAGAATTCAGAACATTGACTGGGATCGAGACGGACCTAAAATTACATTCGGCTGAAATATCCGACTGTATCTGGCATTAGGAGACGCAAAATACCTGGCCAAACAGCCATTTTTGCTGTTTTTTAGGACGGATAACATATCCGTGGGCCTGCTGAAAACAGCATGGTCCGCCGAAGAATTCAGAACACTCACTGGGATCGAGATGGACCTAAAATGACATTCGGCTCAAATATCCGACCGCATCTGGCCTTAGGAGGCGCAAAATACCTGGCCAAACAGGCATTTTTGCTGTTTTTTAGGACGGATAACAGGCAAGTGGCATATGCCGAAAGAGGTCCGATCCGAAAAACCGGATTTTGGTCGTTTCCGTACGTGTCCTTTGGCGCCGAATCCGTCCGCACTGGGATCGGTTGCTCTATTTTTTGGGCAATTCTGTCCGCATAATGGATGTTACCTACGCACAACCTGTTTCCGTCCGCATAGGCGATCGGACCTCAAAAAAGACCATACTCTAGGTTAGATAGCTTCAATCATTCATATACGGCCGGCCAAAAATGAGGTCCCAGGGGAATATTTATCCGGAATGATTGCAAATTTGGTGCACGCGTAAGAGAGGTTTGAAATATGCTTGAATTCGACGCGTCTCTCGCACGCACACAGGACGGAAAGAGAGATGGGGCGACCCGGGCGAGGACATATGAGCACGTCTTCCGTACGCGCTTGGATGAGACATCAACCGCCAATGGCCACTTCCGTCGGCACATGCGGATGAAAGATAGCCACCCATTTTGGCCAAGTCCGTCCGCATAGTGATGGGACATTTGGCTATTTTTCGGGCCAAATCCGTCCGCATTGGGATCGGACCTTTTTCGGCATATGCCACTTGCCTCGGATAACATATCCGTGGGCCTGCTGAGGGTGGCATGGTCCGCCGGAGAATTCAGAACATTGACTGGGATTGGGGGGGACCTAAAATGACATTCGGCTCAAATATCCGACTGTATCTGGCATTAGGAGACGCAAAATACCTGGCCAAACAGCCATTTTTGCTGTTTTTTAGGACGGATAACATATCCGTGGGCCTGCTGAGGGTGGCATGGTCCGCCGGAGAATTCAGAACATTGACTGGGATTGGGGGGGACCTAAAATGGCAGTCAGGCCACATATCCGCTCAGAAATGCACTCAGGAGCCGGGAAATACACCATCTCCCTCAAATTCAGGCATCACATTTGGATAATAAATCCGTGGGCTTGCGGGGGGTGGAATTGAAGGTTCAAAATGCAATATGGTTACATTTTTTTTTCACCTTCTTTGTGACAGAGTGGGCAAAAAGACTGAATAGAAGGTTCAAACAATTTTTTTCACCATGTTTCGGAGTGTAAACATTTCAAAATTTTCAACAATTTTTCACCCTGTTTTTCACTTTGAAACTTAAAACCTGCAAGTGAAAAAATGTTTAACATTTTCATACATTTCCCACTTTGAAACTTCTAAAAATTATTTTCGATTTTTCAGTGAAAAATTCGAAAGAAAATTCTTAAACAGTATTTCACATTTTTCACTTTCATTTTCAGTGAAAAATGTCTAAAAAATGTTTTAACTTTTTCACTTGTTTTTACACTGAAAAAAGTGGTGGAAAATAACATATCTTTTTCATTATGTTTTTCAGTGAAAAAAGTGAAATAAAAGATGATGAAAAATGTCTGTAAAAAAAGATTCCAGATTTCGAATTCTACACCCTTTTTTACACTAGATTTTTCACACTTTTTATTATCTTTTTGCAAGTGAAAATTTTGGTGAAAAATGTTTTAAATTTTTCACTAACATTTTCACCTGAAAATGTGTATGTATTATTGGTATTACTCTTGCTGGAAAAGTCATGAATTTTATTTCAAATTTTTCACCTCAATTCGCAGTCTCAAAAGTACTGAAAAACTATTTAAAAACTTCACCAATTTTTCACTGAAAAATGTGTGAAAAATAATGTAATTTTTTCACCAATTTCTTCAGTGAAAAACTCGAAATGTTCATCCAGTGTATCATGCTCAAAAAATGGAACCTTTGAAATGATTTATTTCAAAATTTTCTAGCCACTCAGAATTGGTATCGGTCGGGAAGTTGCAGAGGAAACAATAAAACAACGGTCATTTCCCGATACCACTCCGCTGGTTTCGAGTATCGACGAGAAGAATGGGAGTGGGACTCAGCTATTCTCGTGTAGAACAGGGCCGAACGCCGAGTCCCATTATCAGCTTCCCATCAATGGGACTCGACCCACCGGACTGAGATCCGGCCATCAACCCCATCAGAACCCCCGATGGATAGGTGCCGAAGGCGCAAGCACCACGCAGTGGGCCCCCGCGGCGAGCGGGAAGCCCCACGCAGTGGGCCCAGCGGCAAGCTTCAAGGGGGGTCCGCAGGGGTCTCCCCCGCATAAGACGTCACCGAAAAATGAGTAAAAAGCGAAAAAATAAAAATAAAATAAAACAAGCCCCACGCAGCCGCGGCGAGCGGAAGCTCCACGCAGTGGGCCCCACGGCGAGCGACAGGGGGGTCCGCGGGGGTCTCCCCCCGCATAAGATATCCCTTAAAAAAATGTTTTGCACGGAAAAACATTAAAATCTTGCGCGCCGGCAGATGGTGCCGATCACAAGCCGATGTGATGGCAGACTCGGCGCGCCTCTTCGTCTTATGGTTTGTTTGGTTCGATAATGGGACTCGCTTACTGTTGCCTTCGCGACGCCAAAATAAGCGAGTCCCACTCCCATTCTTCTCGTATAGACTCGCTGGTTTCCGGCGGAGTTTGACATCGGATCAATGGCAGCGTCTTCTCTTTCTGAGCGAATCTTTCGTTGTGTGCACCACACCTTCGTTCAAGTTCTAATCTCCTTCAGTGAGGTAAATACAATTCTATGGTTCATTTCTGTCCCTGCTGCAACATCACACTTTCAAAATCTGGCCTGCCGGCGGCTGATGGTGTGCACCAATTTTTCGATCCAGCCTGTGCAAGGCCATGAACGTCATCCAGAATATTTCCAGGGAATATACTGTCATTTCTGAACTTCTTTCAAGGCAAACACCTCTGAAAACCCCCGGTGGGGACACATCTGCTCTGATAGTTCCATATTTGATGGCTCGCGGGTTACATTCAAGTTGTATCATTATGTTCCCAGGTTTGTTTTCGTAAAAGGGACCGGAACGGGACACTCTGGAAGCTCACTGAATACCGAACTGACATGAAAAACACGACACGGCACGTAGTACTACAGACACATTTCCCTCCGCATGTTTGTCAACCATTTTCCGAGATTCTGGCACTTAAATCAAGATGACTCTGCATTCAGCATACTTTATGATGACTGTGGAGCACATCCAAACTCCGAACACATCTTCAATTGTTGCCATCCTCTGAAAAGACCAGCTCTGGAGCAGGAATGCGAAGCGGACGGAGGAGCGGGCCGAATCACGTGGAGTTTCAAACTCCGCTGCTATCCGATTCTGGTATCGATGCCATCAGTATCGAGCCCTAATTAGAGGTCGGACTTTTGTCCAAGAGGTGCTTGAGATCTGGATCTGCCAATTCGGTTAGGTAAGCTGATGATCACTCGGTGATCACCGAGCACCTTGGAACACCTGTGCGTTTATTGCTCGGGATGCTAGAAAGTATCATTTTTTTGTAGGCTAGCCATAGGTACATGCTATATACAACGACTCAGTAGTCTGAGCCTTCACCAGGTGGAAGCTTTCAAAACAGAACATGATGAACTGATCCCAACTGATGGAATTTCCTTTTTCTGGGGGGGGGGTCGTGGGAAGCTTACTTAATCGAATTGGCAGATCCAGAGATCAAGCAGGCCCCCGGTCACTTACGCCTAGGTCGGTCCGAGATAGAGTCAGTGCCCGAAATTTGGTGTTTTTGGGTCCGTGGTATAGAGTAAATCAGCGTCCAGACGGGCGAACTCGGTCTGCGATAGAGTAAATCGCGCCACAGGCAGGAAATTTTTGAGAAGCATGGGTAGCAAAAAAAATTACTGAAACTTGCACATTGATCTAAATCCTCAGCCACAACGCTTGGGACCGCAAATACGGGCTAAAAGATGGGAAATGGGCTAAAAAAATGCCGCGAGGTGGAAAATTGAATATTTTTTGGGTAAAAATCGGTCCGACATAGAGTAAAACAGCCCTCGAAAGGCCAAATTTCATAGAGTAAATCAGTCAAAATCTTTGTCGAAAATCGGACCGACCTAGGCGTAAGTGACCGGGGGCCTGATCAAGCACCTCTTGCTTTTGTCGATAAATTAGAGGTACTCACGTGCTTGTCGTCACCTTCCTAATGGGGTCGTGTCCGCTATGGCGGCATCGCTCGCGTACTGGTCCGTGCACGGCGGGGCGCGTGGCAGTGCCCCCTGCCTCCAGCCAAAATTACCGGCTGCTCCCCGAATCATACGCTGCTTCAATAGACCAATGCAGGGTCGGATAATCAGGAGATGGGACTTAAAGACATACCTGTGGAAGCTCCAGGTCAGGAATGCTCTCCCCAGTCTGCACGGCGTCTCGTCGTCGTCATAGATTTGGCTGGCCGCCATTGTATGCACATGCTTGCGGTCACCGTCCGATCTCCGGATTTAACCGCGCACGGAGCAGATCGTGTATCATTTCTTAGTTCGGCCCGGTCTGTTCCCGCGGATCAGGGCCCAATCGGGCCATATAAATCAATTCTCCTCCTGGGCACCCCGCCGCGTTAGGCGCGATATCACGCGTCTTTCTCGTGTTTTGGCCAGCGCATTATATCTGTGTAATTTATTATTACATCCCCAGCATCTCAAGTAAAGGGATGAGGCTAATTTAGTCTATTCTCAGCGTTCCTCATAATTCTTTCCCTACCGACGTTCATAGCGAAATCACGCGATTTTCACGCGTCTGAGCCTGCGAATAGAGTAAAAAAGGTTCACAGTACACCTTGAGAGATCTGCCGCTTCGATACTAGGCCATTATGAGGCTTTGTTTGGTATTCCTTGAATTTCCCCCTCCCACGTTGCCCACCACATTTGTCGCGATATTGGGTCTATTTGCATGGTAGACACATGCACAGTAGTTGAGATAGATGTATTTTTACTACTGCTGGTCCTTAATTACTATAACTTGATGTTAGTTGAGGTATTTGTTCGGTCCTCCCCTGATCCCCCCCACTTGGTTTCGCACCGCATTCCGCGTGATTTAACGTGTCCGGACCTATAAATAATATACATCAAGTGTATTGAACCATTTGCGAGGTGAAATTCGGAAGAATATGCTGGTATTAATGGTTGCTTTCTAATTCCCCGCCAAAGCCCCACTTGGGGCTACCACAGCCTGAACCATCCTATCGTGTATTTCCACACGTTTACACCTACACATGACATATAATAAGTATATCAAACAGTCCTCAACCTCGAACGAGAGGGAAAAGCTGGTCTCGGTATTTACTTGCCGTTCCTCAGGAGTTTTCCGCCAAAACCCCACTCGGTGCCCACAATGCGGGCACCATCGTATCGCGTGTTTTTCACGTGTAAAGACCTACACATTGCATATAGTAGGTGTAATGTTCAATCTGCAAGTTCAAAGAGCCTGGGAGGAGCTCACATTAGCGGTTACTCTCAGTTCCTCATAATTCCCCCCCTCAGTGCTCCCACTGTGTGCGGTATTGTATCGCGTGTTTTTCACGTGTCCAGACCTGCGCATTGCATATAGTAGGTCTAATGTTCAATCTGCAACTTCAAAGAGCCTTGGAGGAGCTCACATTAGCGGTTACTCTCAGTTCCTCATAATTCCCCCCCTCAGTGCTCCCACTGTGTGCAGTATCGTATCACATCATCTTGACGCCTATAGACCTACGCATAGTATATAGTAAGTGTATCAACACAAAGAGCCTGGGAGGAGCTCGCATTAGTGGTTGCTCGCCGTTCCTCATAATTTCCCCCCTCAGTGCTTCCCCACTGTTCAGTATTGTATCGCGTGATTTACACGCGTCTAGACCTGCGCATAGCGTAAAGTAAGTGTAATAAAAAATCTGTAACTTCAAAGAGCCCGGGAGTAGCTCGCATTAGCGGTTGCTTGCCGTTCCTCATAATTTCCCACCAAAACCCTGTGCGGTGCTCCCATTGCGTGGAGTACCGTATCACGCGATTTTCACGTGTCTATACCTTTGCATAGCATACAGTAGGTCTAATGTTTAATCCGCAACTTTGCAGAGCCCGGAGGTAACTTGCATTAGCGGTTGCTCTCTGTTCCTCATAATTTCCCACCAAAACCTCCCTCAGTGCTCCCACTGCATGCAGTATCGTATCGCGTGTGTTTCACATGTTTAGACCTACGCATAGCATATAGTAAGTGTAAATAAAAATCCGTAACTTCAAAGAGCCCGGGAGTAGCTTGCATTAGCGGTTGCTTGCCGTTCCTCATAATTTCCCACCAAAACCCTGTGCAGTGCTCCCATTGCGTGGAGTACCGTATCACTTCTATACCTTTGAATAGCATATAGTAGGTCTAACGTTTAATCCGCAACTTTGCAGAGCCCAGAGGTAACTCGCATTAGCGGTTGCTCTCTGTTCCTCATAATTTCCCACCAAAACCTCCCTCAGTGCTCCCACTGCATGCAGTATTGTATCGCGTGTTTTTCACGCGTTTGAACCTACGCATAGCATGTAGTAAGTGTATTACAGCATCCGCAACTTCAAAGAGCCTGGGAGTAGCCTGCATTAGCAGTTGCTCGCTGTTCCTCATAATCTCCTGCCAAAACCTCCCTCAGTGCTCCCACTGCGTGCAGTATTGTATCGTATGCTTTTAACGCGTTTAGACCTACACATAGAATGTAGTAAGTGTAAAACCCAATCTGTAATAGTGAGTTTCCAAAGGGTGGCTTGGTTCGGCAATAATAGAGTGTTCCTCATATCTCACATTCTTCGGCTCACTCTCTCATCTATGCATTCATACAGTCCACTCTTCCGCCTAGGTGAGCTGTCTGCATTTCTCAAGGTGATTGTTCTCTTCTCACACATTGAGAACTTGCTGTTGAATCATGCCCAGTTCAAGTTTGGTTCCTCGGATTCTGTTCAGGACCACTGGAAGCATGTATTATGTAGTCTTTGTATTGGATTGCAACGACAAAATCTCAAATTTGAAAATTTTGAAATCTGGAATACAATGAAATTGCACTTCTTTTCAGGATAGCTTAAGACTACTACATGTGTCCTAGCTCGAGCATAAGCGTCCAATGCACTCTGTTGGTCATTTTCACTGTGTATTCAACTTTTGCATAACATGGTCCTAGAACCTCAAGCGCTCAAAAAAATAGAGATCAAATGTGTCAGATGGCTTGGCACAGTTATTCTCAAGAAGACTCTCACCAAAAATGAGGGCACCAGGTCTTCACATATTGAGGTATTCAATGTTTCGCCCGTTCCTCATACCCACGTGACCTTTATTTTTTGACCATCAATTCCGAAAAGTCCTTTTCTTTCCTCCTACTTACACATATGGCTTCTACATAAGTATCCAATACATCGTTCTGATCCATGTTTACTGTGTATTCAACTCAGCATCATATTTTATTTTATTTTGCATAATATGGTCCTAGAGCCTCAACCACTGAAAAAAATAGGAACAGGATATGTCAGACGGCTTCGCAAAATCGATCTCAAGAAGTCTTCCACTGAAATTGTGGGCATCTGGGCTTTACATATTGAGGTATTCATTGTTTCGCTCGTTCCTCATCTTCACGTGACCTTCATTTCTGACCATCAATTCCGAAATGTCCCGCTCACAACAATAATATGAGAGACTGACTGTTCGCTTTCAAATCCAAAATTTCACTCCGCATCTACCACAACATCGGTGAAGACACCGTGGGTGGAACCCTGGGTGGAAATGCGCAAACCTCACCGAGGAAAATCTAGATTTGTGCTGAAATCCCAGGCCAATTCTCGAAAGAGGACCGTTGTGGCAAAGTGAAACACCGCCCTTTTTGATGTTTCCGTAGAGCTTTACATGTCGATTCTTCAACATCGTTGTCGGGAAGGGTGGTTCTTCGATCTCGGCAGGCTGTCGGCCGTCTTCGATGGAATCACGCGGTCATTTGTTTCTCTCGCCTGCTCATCAAAGTTTTGTGCGTCCAAAAAAATTCGCGTTGTCTCAGGGTATTCGGAAACAGCTGTAGAAAGTTTCCTCTCCCTACCATTTTGAATGTGAAGATTCTCACTTTATGGGTATCAGTCGACTTGGTTAAGCTTTCTGAGACATCCTATACGGTGAGACTATCAACTAAATGTCCCACGACGTCCAACGAGCAGAAATGTTTGGTGTTCGAGATACTTTCGGCTATGTTTGACGGGATACCACGACTTCCGTGACCCGATCAGTGGCGGTGTTTGACAGATTCCTCTCTTCCCACCACACGACTCTCCACGAAAAGACCCCAAACTCGTCTCTCCACACTTATGACACCCTAGGAACTGGTCTAGATGGCATTCGATCGCTATTCTCCTTGTTCTCATAGACCTTCATCCGTAGGTTGTCTCTGTTTTCCGATTTTTCAGACCTACTTACAGGAGCCGTGCGACGGCAGCTCCAACGTTCTCTGGGTAGCTCTCGGTCCAGGTTAGACGATCAGTACGTCTGTATATATCATATCATATGCTTTATATCCAAATCACTATGCAGCCACTTTTCCGACATCGTCGAATGTCGCACAATAGTAGGTCTGACGCTGGCCGCGAGCTGGAGGGGTTTTCGGTGCAATCGATAGGTGTGCTACAATAATATTCTGCCGTTATCCTCTATGACAATCCCGCACCATCCAGCTATTCAGTGCTGGCTGGTCGCACAAACATTTTCGCAAGGATGCTGCCCACCCTGAATTCGCCGTTACGGACGTTCCGAAACCGCTCGCAGTCTCGGAGGGACTGCGTTTACCATTTTTATAGATGCTACACTGTTGCTTGAAGCAACGCCGGCGCGGGCCCGTGCGCATCCGGAAAGCCGCGCCTGCTGCGCGTCGCAGAGCGGGGCAGGCGATCTGTGGGCTTCGCACATCACCGCACCTCGTACGACCGTGCAGGGGAACGCTGTGAATGTCCCCCTTGCCGCTCCCCGTGGTCACACCCAGTGCAGATAGCGAATCTATGCGCGCGTGATCGCATTCGGTGATGCAACCCGCGAGCGCACTGCCCTAGCCACATTCATGCCCTATTATGTCCGGATACTGCTGGTGGTGCTACTGGTGCGGGTGCGCAGACGGCGAGGGCAGGGGAGGAAGGAGACCTACGGCATGCTCGGCCGGTAGGCCCAGGGGCGTGAGAGCGTACACGGGCGGATGGAATGTCGGGTTCACAGAGAGGTACCCGGGTGCAGCGTTGTCGCTGGGAGGGCGGGAGAGCGCGGGCCGCGGGGGAGCACGATGGGCCCGGGGTTGCGGGACCGGCGAGGTCGGGCTGCGCGTCGCCGAAGCGTTGGCGTTAGCTTGGGCGTTGGCGCCTGTGGTCCCGGCGCCCGCGTAGCTCGTGTCCCCCGCGGTGCTGTTCGCCCCCGGTGGTGTCAATGATAGCGGCTCGGGTGGCCGCGGCTCTGGGATTGCGAGAGAGAATGCGACTGAGCCTCGAGTTGGAGTTGCTGAAGCTGAGACTACAGCTGGGCGGTGGGGATTGACGCCGTGTTTGCGCCTTGAGACGATGCTCATTTTACCGCTGTAGCCAGAGAGCTCCGCGGCTGCGGCGAGCGGCGGAGGCAAGGGGGGGCAATTGAAGAATTGCCGCGATCTACGTTACGAGGTAAATAATTCAGTATTGTGTGGCCCCAACCATATATTCGGACGCACTTATTATACAAGCGCTACCTTCGTCGTTCTCCCTGTCATCGGGATTTTTTACGTGATTTTTGTGTGTGATTTGCTCGTCATCGTGGCCGCCGACGTGGAAAGTGCTTTGCTCATCGTGTTCCAAATGCGGATAATGATGGCAAATACGACCATACTCGCAGACGACGAGCTCGAGGTCTTCCTCGCCGTCTGATACGTTGCCGTCATCGCCAGGGGAGGCACGTGAGTGCCTCTAAAGTATCAATGAATGACCGACCTCTAATTAGAGCGTTTTTTTAAACATTGGTCGACCTCTAATTACAGGCTTTTATACATAACACTGCGAATCTGGTGGAGACCGACCTCTAATTAGAGGGTTTTTCTAAATCCCATACACCTCTAAACTAGTGGTCGTTTATAATTATATATCGGGCAAATCCCGAACCTTGAACCTGAACGCGCGTTCAGGTTCAGTTCGGCGTTCGAACGCGTTCGAACCTCACACACTCCGGCCATCTCGGGCAGCCGAAAACTTACTCAAAAATACAATTTACCAACATTTTCAGTGTTCAGGTGGTTCTAAGGGTTCTAAACTGCCTTGGCCAGCGACGAGACACCTATAACTCATCTATAAATGATCAATGATTCTCGCGCCAGTCTGCTAGATCATTATGTAACAACAAAACATCATCAATTGACATTGAGAATCGCTTGGGATTGCCGTCGAAAAATGGTACAGGGGTGTTCTGTGATGGATATCTACCTAGGCTGACCAATTTGTCGGTCATTGAGTGCAAATAGTGAATAAACTCATGTAAAAATCACTCACCTGACGTATTTTTAGGTTAGGCGTTCGAACGCCTCTCCTCTCCGCTGAACGCTGAACCTGAACCTGAACGCCGAACGCGCGTCCGGTTCGAGTTCGGTTCAGGTTCGGACCGTTTTGCTCGTACTGTGGCAAGCCCGAATATGTACGAGCAGTGTTCTCACAAGTTATTTTGCTCGCATAGCTTCCTTTAGCCCGTGCCTGGTTAATTCGCCGCTCTTGATTACTGGGGTCCCCACGTGGAGCTAGACTTGATCAGGTCGGATCAATGTCGGAAATTAAATCGGCGTTATCAACGGTGCGACCGCTGATCCGTTGCAAGGAGTCTCCCCGTCGTCCATTTCCAACAAGAGTACTGCAGTTCCGTTGCCTACATTACCCCATTTTTCTTTTCTCACTTTGAATAAGAGTCCAAATTATTGAATCTTTGCTGTCAGTGCGAGATGAAAGCTGGCTGTCATTGCAGAAGCACCGCTGTCAATCCAAGTTTGGCACCCAAACAATGCGACGACCACGTAACAACTTCAGGTGCTCACTCCGGGCACCGCAGCTACCACCATCCCTCAAGCTCATCCACTCTGAGCTGAAAATACATCTGATTCGCATTTGAGGGGACTATAGTCGTTCATTCGGTGGGCCCAATATAGACCTCGCTGTCAGCTGGCTGTCGCCGAAGCGACCCCAATCTAAGGTCGACGTTCACGTAAACACTGCACGCGATCAATGTCCAGTCATAGCCTAGCATAGCCTTCTGTCTAATTTAAAGGGCAACGTGCCCCATGCATAATTCTCCGACACCTCCTCTTAATCTCGTCCTTGTTTCAATACAATCTTCGTGCTACCACCCACAGGTCTATTGCAGCACTACATCCTCTTTGGTGAGTTCTGTCTCCCTTGTGAGCTTCGACACCAGCTGAAATAGTGCTGTCCCTCATATACACTTACACAGAATGGAAACACCTCACCAATCCCACCTTACCATCCAAGGTGCGAGACAATCCTTGAGGATACCAACAACAGTATTGATATTACCCAGGGGGTAGAGGAGGCAATGGTGGACAAGGCGGCCAACAGGGTGGTGGTGGAGGTGTTGGGTATGGTCCCAACGTAAATGCTGGAACTGGAACCATGCACGTTCACTACCATAAGGAAGCAGAAAACCGAGACATCATCCTTAACTGGCTTTCACCGATCAATTTCTTTCTACGACAGGCAGATATTTTGCAGGTGCGGGAGAAGGGAACAGGTGAATGGCTGCTTGCAGATCCTCTCTTTAAGCAATGGGAATCTGGCTCTGGAAGAACACTTTGGTGCCATGGAATTCGTATGTAATTCATCACCTCCATATGCAACTTGGACTAATAAAGCTGAAATATACAGCCGGCGCTGGGAAAACAGTCCTTGTGTGCGTTCATTCGCTGCATTGAGTGGCTGCTAGTAATTATGACAATTCTAGATCAATGGTTGTTGGCCATCTTGGTACCCAATTCACAGGCAAAAATATTGGTGTCGCTTGCATTTATTTGAACCACAAGGAAGTCGAGAACCAAATACCATCTAGGCTTCTTGCAGGTCTCTGGAGACAGCTTGTACTTCACAGGGATATTGGCTCCATTGCAGAGAATTTATACAAGCAGCACCGAGAGAAGGGCACTGCACCATCTCTAGAAGAAGTTGTCAATGTGCTCAGCTCTTGCCTCAAGGAGTTTTCACAGGTCTTCATTATTGTTGATGCCATCGATGAATGTCCTGAGTTTCAAAGGGAAATTCTACTCAAACAACTAGAAGCAATTGGTAGCAATGTGAACTTGATGATCACTTCCCGGCCAAATATTTCTCCAGAGCCCTCCTCCTTTCCCAATCTTGAAATACTAGATATTCAGGCAGCACCAGAGGATATTCAAAAATACATCAACACACAGATCAAGCTATCTCCACGCCTGTCCAAGCACATTCAAAAGAAGCCTGCATTACAGGGGGAAATCCATGCAAAGATCACTGATACTGTGGCCGGAATGTAAGTTGCAATCATTGACTACCCGGAAGTGTCTGACACGTTGATAAGGCGTGTATCAATACACACCTGAATTCATCGATTTTACACTAGTACACGCGGATAGCTGTATACAAGAAGTAAGACTAGAGGATGCTAGTTTAATCCCGGAACTGAGCATTAAGCCTTTGAAGCGTTGCAAACTAGCATAACTATCAAAGTCAGGCAGTATTAACGGTACCTTCACAAATGGGGCCTGCAATAGTGACTGAGCAAAACCCAGCTAGCTATAGGAATATCCTGGCAAGTTATATGTCAAAGATGTAACAAGCTCGGATTCAATATGGACGTCAGGCGACTAAGGGACTTTGGCATGATTCAAACAGCATAAGACTATTAAAATGTGCACTACAGAAGTAAGGAAATAAACTAGACCAGGCTACTAGAAGGGCATTTAACTGGGAGCGCGGTTGATCAAAAACCGGCCCTGAAGTATCATGTGATCGCGTTTGATCACGTTTTAAAGAGAGAGGCGAGTTGGCTTCAAGGAAGTTAAACTACAACAGACAGATGACGCTTCAACGGTCTAGACAGACCTATAGGCATAGGGACTAGGCACGGAAAGCCTTCCGGGAGTTCTCTCAGGCCTTCAACAAGGCTAGGAGCCAAGTAAATCCCAAAGGGCTTGGTTCAATATAAATGAGCTCAAGTCCTTCAGTCATCAAGAGACTGTTAGCCAATAGAACAGCCAGGAGATCAAAGGTATCCGGATAGCTATCCGAAGTTATTCACCTCGGTGGTTAGATTAATAGGTAGTAAATACTATAAAAGCAACATGTACAGTAATAATTAGGCAGTGAAATACTCCCCCAGTTGTTGGCACCCAGCTCTTAGTAGCTCTAAGTTTCATTTTGTTAAGACCGTGCCTAATTAGCCGCTCTTACAACTTGTACTTACACCCATTGAGAATTCAATAAGCTCTTGTATTAGAGTCTTAGTTGTCTTCAAACCAACCAGCCGTTAAAAACTAATCAACTTGGGGTTGACTCTATATACACTCTGTGACCTTAAACCAGTCCTACACATTGATTAGAACACGAGAGTAATCTAATTGAGGTGCTTAATAGACCTTTGTTTTGACTATTCAAGTTAAGAAGTATCGAGTTGGCGCCAGTTTGAGATTGAAGGTCGATACGCCTGACCTACATCCCCGAACACACACACGTTAGTATTGGAGTTGTTAGTTGTTAGATTTGGTATTAGATTTTGTGGGACTTCGTTTCACTCAGTTTGGTATTAGATTTCACGGCTGCACGCCACTGCACCGTTTCAACGTATAACTAGGTTCCTACTTGCTAGGCTCCATATTGAATCCCTCAGTGAAGAGGCCACAATAAAGGCAGTTCAAGAGGCTCTTAAACATCTACCGAAGGGCTTGAACACAACCTATGATAGTGCCATGAAGCGAATTGAAGACCAGGGGGACAAAAACAAGCAGATTGCCTACTCAACTCTCACTTGGGTTGTGAATGCAAAAAGGCCATTAACAGTCTCAGAAATACAGACAGCACTAGCTGTTGAGCCAGATTCACAAGAGCTCGATGACGACAATGTTATGGATATTCAGACTATTCTCTCTGTCTGTGCTGGGCTTGTGATCATGGACAAGGAGTCTTCTTTGGTGCGACTTGTCCACTACACAACACAGGAATATTTGGACAGCATTCAGGCCCGGCTATTCCCAGATGCACAAACGGAGATAGCACGCACTCTGCTCACAGTCCTTGCCTTTGATGGATATCCAGATTCATCCTGGAAGTTGGGGGATCTACCCCCTCTGGTCAAGTATTCACAGTATTGCCTTGCACATGCAGTGGGGCAGCCTGAAGTCCAACTAAGAGAAACCCTCCTCAGGTTCCTTTGTTGTGCTTTTCAATGGATAGAAGCAATGAATCACGGAGTGAGCTGGGAGTATACGTGGGATTTCCCACCATGGAATTGTGCATATCAGCCATCACAACCCTCTGCATTGTGGGTTGCAGCAGCTGCAAACCTTGTGGAAACAACAAAGGGCCTGCTGGAGGAGGCACCTTTGTTGCAACATTCACGGAACCCAGAGATCATTGTGGCATCATATTATGGCAACTTGGAGATTGTCTGCATCCTCCTTGAGAAGGGTGCCGATGTCAATGCAGCAGGGGGAAGAGAGGGGAGCTCATTGCATATTGCTGCTGCTCAAGGCCACACAGAGATTGTGGGGATCCTTCTTAAAAAGGGTGCCAATGTCAATGCAGCAGGGGGAAGACATGGGAGCTCATTGAAGGCTGCTGCTGCTGGAGGCCACACAGAGATTGTTGGGATCCTTCTTGAAAAAGGTGCCGATGTGAATGCAGCAGGGGGAGAACATGGGAGCTCTTTGCAGGCTGCTGCATCTGGAGGCCACGCAGACATTGTTGGGATGCTTCTTGAAAAGGGTGCCAATGTCAATTCAGCAGGGGGAAGAGATGGGAGTTCATTGCAGGCCGCTGCTGCTGGAGGCCATATAGAGATTGTCAGGATCCTTCTTGAAAAGGGTGCCAATGTCAATGCAGCAGGGGGAAGAGATGGGAGCTCATTGCAGGCTGCTGCTGCTGGAGGCCACATAGAGATTGTCAGGATCCTTCTTGAAAAAGGTGCCAACATCAATGCGGCAGGGGGAAGAGAGGGGAGCTCATTGCATATTGCTGCTGCTCGAGGCCATACAGAGATTGTCAGGATCCTTCTGGAAAAGGGTGCCAATGTCAATGCAGCAGGGGGAAGAGATGGGAGCTCATTGCATATTGCTGCTGCTGGAGGCCACATAGAGATTGTCAGGATCCTTCTTGAAAAAGGTGCCAACATCAATGCGGCAGGGGGAAGAGAGGGGAGCTCATTGCATATTGCTGCTGCTCGAGGCCATACAGAGATTGTCAGGATCCTTCTGGAAAAGGGTGCCAATGTCAATGCAGCAGGGGGAAGAGATGGGAGCTCATTGCATATTGCTGCTGCTCGAGGCCACATAGAGAATGTCAGGATCCTTCTTGAAAAGGGTGCCAATGTCAATGCAGCAGAGGGAGGGGATGGGAGTTCATTGCAGGCTGCTGCTGCACGAGGCCACACAGAAATTGTTGGGATCCTTCTTGAAAAGGGTGCCAATGTGAATTCAGCACAGGGATTATATGGGAGCTCATTGCAGGTTGCTGCTGCTGGTGGACACACAGAGATTGTTGGGATCCTTCTTGAAAAAGGTGCCAACGTCAATGCAACAGGGGGAGAAGATCGGAGCTCATTGCAGGCTGCTGCTGCTCGAGGCCACACAGAGATTGTCAGGATCCTTCTTGAAAAGGGTGCTGATGTTAATGCAGCAGGGGGAAGATATGGGAGCTCATTGCATATTGCTGCTGCTCGAGGCCACACCGAGATTGTCAGGTATCTTCTTGAAAAGGGTGCTGACATCAATGCAGCACAGGGAAGAGATGGGAGCTTGTTGCATATTGCTGCTGCTCGAGGCCACACAGAGATTGTCCGGATCCTTCTTGAAAAGGGTGCTAACATCAATGCACCACGGGAAGAACCTGGGAACTCATTGCAGGCTGCTGCTGCTGGAGGCCACACAGATATTGTCAGGATCCTTCTTGAAAAAGGTGCCAACATCAACTCAGCAGGGGGAAGTGATGGGAACTCATTGCAGGCTGCTGCTGCTGGAGGCCACACAGAAATTGTTGGGATCCTTCTTGAAAAAGGTGCCGATGTGAATGCAGCAGGGGGTGAATATGGGAGCTCTTTGCAGGCTGCTGCTGCTCGAGGTCACACAGAGATTGTCAGGATCCTTCTTGAAAAAGGTGCCAACATCAATTCAGCAGGGGGAAGAGATGTGAGCTCATTGCAGGCTGCTGCTGCTGGAGGCCACACAGAGATTGTTAGGATCCTTCTTGAAAAGGGTGCCAATGTCAAGGCAGCAGGGGGAAGAGGGGGGAGCTCATTGTGTATTGCTGCTGCTCGAGGCCACACTGGGATTGTGAGGATCCTTCTTGAAAAGGGTAACAACATCAATTCAGCAGGGGGAAGAGATGGGAGGTCATTGCAGGCCGCTGCTGCTGGAGGCCATATAGAGATTGTCAGGATCCTTCTTGAAAAGGGTGCCAATGTCAATGCAGCAGGGGGAAGAGATGGGAGGTCATTGCAGGTGGCTGCTGCTGGAGGCCACATAGAGATTGTCAGGATCCTTCTTGAAAAAGGTGCCAACATCAATGCGGCAGGGGGAAGAGATGGGAGCTCTTTGAAGGCTGCTGCTGCTCGAGGCCACACAGAGATTGTCCGGATGCTTCTTGAAAAGGGTGCCAACATCAATGCAGCAGGGGGAGAAGATCAGAGCTCATTGCAGGCTGCTGCTGCTCGAGGCCACACAGAGATTGTCAGGCTCCTTCTTGAAAAGGGTGCTGATGTCAATGCAGCTGGGGGAAGAGATGGGAGCTCATTGCATATTGCTGCTGCTCGAGGCCACACAAGGATTGTTCAGATCCTTCTTGAAAAGGGTGCTGACATCAATGCAGCAAGGGGAAAATATGGCACTGCACTGGACATTGCCTCAAAGCGTGGTCACAAGAACACTGTCAGCATGCTGTTGGAGAGGGGTGCCAGTCGGAGTAGAAAATGAAAGAGATGCACAGTAGTGAGTCTGATTGTAAATTTTTATATTGGTCCCTCATATACCCTTCTGTCAGGTGTTGGATATTGCCCAGGCAACTTTAGAAATACTTAAGTTACAGCCGTTTGCATGTGAAAAACATGAAAAGTTTTGCGCCGGCACGTGATCTCTGCCGAGTGCCGCCGAGTCGGGCCGGTTCTATCCGCAGCCTTTCAGCATCAAGAATGCATCTCAGTTATGTCAGAAAACACACCTGATAGCTTGATAAGAGGCAATTAGAACGGCCGGTCAATTTTTCGTTCCCCGGCACCAAGTTCGACCACTCGGCGCCGCTCGGCATCGGTCACGTGCCCGCGCAAAACTTTTCGTGTTTTTCACGAATACATGCAAACAGCTGTAGAAGCAACCCAATGACAAACATGATATTATGGTATCCCTTTCACTGCATGATGCGGCATCACCAAATGCTGCTGTCATGCACCTCTGTCCCGGTCATGTACCTCAAGCAAGGCCGTGATGTCTTGTTGATTTTTGTTGTACATACCTTCCTAGCGCGTTTTAGACTATGCCGTAGGTATCTTGTATGTTATGTACAAGAATGTGTTGGAATAATTCAGCAAGCCGATCTCTGAAACAGTTCAACGGTTAACATGGAGATGCACAGCTTGGTGATGCTGTGTTGAAACGTGCTTCAACTGTGCTGAAACACACTGTTCACTGTGTCCATTGTTCATTGTTTATAGTTGTATCCACATTGTTCACGAGGGTATAAAAGGCCCCTCAGTAGACAGAATAATTGGGATCTTGATACCCTTGCTTCTCCCCCCTCTTTTGGATACCCCATTTTCACAGAATGGGGGGTTTTTTTTTTCAGCAAAAAAAGTGAAAGTAGTAGGAAATGGATCCAGTCACAAAATGAGCAGCGGGATCACAAACTTGTTAGATGAATGTAGCGGAAAATGTACAATTTCCGCTACACTCTTTTGGTCCGATGAGACTCAAAAATAGTAGTGGAAAGTGGTCATTTTCGTAATAAAAGTAGAGGAAAACTCAAATTCCCCGAAAAGTGTAAGATAGGCGACATACGCATCCATCGAGTCACGTGAGTCACAGTGTGACACCGCCTTCCCGACGCTACCAGTCGGCACCGTCGGGATGGAAAAAAAAAAAGTAAAACCACAGAAAGCTTCCTTTTAACCAGGGGGACAATCCTGTGGTCTCAGATTTTCAATAACTAGTCTCAATAAAATCTTTTACACTCTTTTTTCTTACGAAAGTGCAGGAAATCATGTTTCCATTCCAGTGAGACAGCTTTGTGTTTTTTGTCCGAAAATTTCGCGTTGCCTAATAAGGAAATTATACGGTCACGTGCTGCGCTGCCTTCGGAGTTTTTTCGTGTCCACATACACTTTAGAGCCCAGTTTAATGTATAATGTTCTTCAATCAATTATGAAGAGGCTGCTCTTCAGTTACAAGCTGAACACCCTTGTCATGCCTGTCCATCTAAGTCATTCTGCCAACTGTATTTTTTCCTGCTGGAATGCTCAGAGCATAGGTATTTTAGAGATTTGAAGTTGAGATTGCCGCTTTATGAAAGTTCCAGGAGTCTACACATCCACGGTTGACCTGTATTCTTTTCCACCCTTCCGAGACCACTTGAGGCCAATGTTTGAGGCAGAAACAGATCAAAATCACTTCATATTCACAATATGAATGGTTTTTGTCTTCCAAGGGGTCCAAAAAAAATTCTTGGCCATCCTCAGCCCAAACAAATCACTTTTATTTTTGCAAAATCGAAATTTCGCGCTTTCCCACGTTACTGTCACGTCACCGTCACGTTACACATGACTCGATGGATGCGCATGTCGCCTATCTTAGCGGAATATTAAAATTGCACTTTGACTGCCATATCATTCGACTGGACCAGGATTCCTGGATCTGCGGTACTCAGTCACAGGAACAGCCAAGTTCACCCTGGTATTCATCGACTAAATGGAATGAAGGACTAAGGCAGCAAAACTCGGTAGCGCATGGTGCGGATCCGCTTCCCCAGATGGAGTTTTGAATTAAATAGTGCAGATACACCTGTTCAACTTGGGACTGAGCCATGAGTCTTGGACAGAATAGTTTTTTTTGAGGGGGATATCGTTGATCTCACTCCTCATTTGTGGTTGAAGTGCTTGAAAACTTACTTGGTTCGTGTCTGGGCCGGAATGAATGGGTGGGATTCAACTTCCAACTTTCAACTTTCAACAAGTCCTCAGCTCTCTCAATTTACATGTAATTAGACTGAGGTTCAGGCTCTAAGAAAGAGGCTAAGACTCAGTAGTGCACGACGCACACCGGCATCGCATCGTTGATGTGTCATATTCCCTATATTCCTGACCGCTGATATGGCACGTATTTGCGCAGCTGTGTAATCATGCATTTTTGCATTATTAGTACGTTTACTAGTACCTCTATCCTGGTGATATACAATTAGAGTCAGCGTAAGCTCCGAGCGGCTGATTGAGTATCAAGGATGCAAGTGGCAGTAGGGCCTCGGGTGTATTACGACTCAGTTCTTTTACCATTGGGAATCAGTATAACAACTCAAGGGTCCTCAGAGGTCACTAGGCTAGATACCATACCAAGGAGATAATATATAAAGTCTGGACGGCCACCACATTTACTACACCCGTGGGCTCGGAAACACATAATATTGAAGTAGAACCACGACCACAGGGCCTTGTAGGCAAGTGCTCAGATCTACGGCCCCCCACGGGCCGCTTCGGGAACCCCCGAGGGCGATCAGAGCGCGTACCCTCAGCATGGTAGAAACATTAGAGTCAGCAGGAATTGGTGAACGGAGTATTCACCTGGCCACGGGCAGGTAGCAACGTAGTAGAATGCCACGGAGGCGTCCAATAAGATATTAGGAATTATTAGAGCCCTTGGGCTCGAAAACACCGAACCAATAGGAACAGGAGGGACGCGTGCGTGATCTAATACACGAATAGTGTCGGCACAGCTCGGAAATAGAATTATACCATAAAAGGGTTCTTGGCAAGCTAATCAAGCTTATCCGTGGGCCCCGCATCAATACGAATCGACACGGCATGGACAGCAGTCTCGGTTATAAACCAAATCTCCCTACTCAATTACTCATGTACTATTACTGTTGTGTTTTCTCTATTTATTATAAAAGGCCTGTAAAAACCTGCATTTCGGCACTGCATCCCCTGCCCACTTTGCTGAGATGCTGGTCAAAGCTTATATAAGGCGTTGGTGTTTCAAATAGTATTGATTTGTTGGCTTTGAAATAAGAACAACTGGTTCTTGCGCCCTCCTAGGTGGTTGGTGCTTTGTCTGTGCTGTTCTAGGTGGTCAGCTTTCCGTTTGAACCTTCCTAGGTGGTCGGTTATCTGTTTGGGAAGTCCTTGCTTTCGTACTGTCAAGCTTAAGGCACCCAGCAGGCCATACTGTTGGTCCCTCGGGTCTATTGAAATCCTCCTCCCCCCCCATTTCCTTGTATGCAAGTCGAATACTTTAGTTGCTCGACAACTTCTGTATCTCTAATTCTCCTAATAAGACTTTTACGACTGACTACGTTTCCATCTGTTCATAACACGAAAGGTTCAATCTTACCTGTATACTTCAGGGTGACCCGAACTCAATTGTGTGGATTCTTGAACAGTGTGTGTGTTGTGTGATTGTAGTGTTGTGATTGGGTTGATAGTTTAGGTTGCATTAGTGACCTTCACGATCTGCTTAGTTGTTTCAGTTTCACCGTGCTGGTCAATAGCATCATTTCACCGCGTACTCATGTACTTGTAGTGATTATTGTTTAGGTGAATATTATTCACAGCATTGTTCCTACAACACTGAGTGATTGTTGTTTAGTTTCTACCTACAACACAGGTTCTTGAGGGAAACATGAAATTCTGATTGAAAGACTCAGACTCTGCGACAGGTAACGTAATTTGCAGGTGAAGTGGAATAGAATTAGGTAAGAAGGAACCTGAAGGCTGGCCGAGTGAGCGAGTTGGTGAAGCCTATCATCATTGAGGACCAAAGAAGGAGGGCAAGACTCAGTAGTGCGGAGCGCACACCTGCATCCCATCCGTCCTCTTCTATATTCTCAACAGTTGCAGACACACCCGTTCGACTCAGGACTGAGCCATATGGGTTTTGGGATTATCCCTTTTTGTCTACATCGACTCGGAGCAGGGTGAAGTATAGTCCTCATTATTTGAGTGTTATTTTGTGATTTATACCCATGGGACAAGTTGACAACACCGTTCTTCTACCTGGACTGAAGTCAAAGGTAAAGCTAATTCCCTCCCCCCGAAGATTTGACTTGCATTTGAGCACCTATGAAGATGGAAAGAGCTCGGTAGCATGCAGCGTGCATCTGCATCCCGTTCCAGTTTGGCAATACCTTTGATTGCAGATTAACCCGATCGACTCGGGACCAAGCCATGTATCGGCTCCAACTGACTTTTATATCTCCTCTTCGTTATTTTTTTTAACCAACCCTCTGAATGCTATTAGTCTCTCCCCTCGTCTGACTATAGGGTCATAGCATCAAAGCGTCAACTCAAGAACCATTCAACTAGATATCTGCGGCACGACGGGCAAGTTCATCCACATCAGCTAAATTGAATAAAGGACTGGGCCAGGGAGACTCGGTAGTGCGCGGTACACATCTGCATCCCATCCACGCTGAGTACCAGGTACTGCACCCCCGTTCGACTCGGGGCTGAGCTGTGGATGAGTTTCATGCTTTTTCTTGTCCTTTTCGTAAATTTGAACCATTCTATGAATGCCAGCAGTCTGTCACAACTAAAGCTCGATCTCCGTCCAAGGCGCGCAGTGCAACCAAGGATTGGGGTGTGGAGGGTAAGAGGAGCGGTAGAAGAACTGAATAAAAAGTCTAAGGAATACAAGCGACTATCTACTGTATTTATACTGTTTAGAGGTCACTATAATTACTGACTACAATAACGACTTAAGGTCGTGTATACTACTGAAACAGATCATTCATTAATTATGTGTGTCCATCGTCCGTATTGTTCGTGTACAATAACCCGTCGTCGTTAGGCGTCGATCACCTTGTTGTGTCGTCGTGGGTCCTTCACGTGTGGTTCGCGGTCACGTGGAATAAATAAGGGTACACCGTCGGGTACGTCGGGGATGCACGTGGTCACGTGCGGCGTTGGAACACGTCGAAGCGTGACATTACCCCCCTCCTAGGATCGTCGTCCCGACGATGATAGATATTTAAACCTCGACAGAGGTATCGCGGGTCCATCCTTCATCCCCATCCACGGGGAATTTAAATAATTCCACTTTCCGGCCCGTTTCGGGGTCGAAAAGGAACCTCCTCGGGTAGTCCGCCGACTCCTTCTTCGGCTTATACCGGCGTATTAAATAATCCCAGTGTCCTAAAGGCAACACGGGCAAACCACCCGTCACCGACACCAGCTCCTCCTCGGCAGCCTGCGCTGCAATTTCCTGCGGCATGGGTCCCGCCGCTCGTGCTCTCGCGGCAAACGCCGCCATCTCCGCCTTGGTATCGTCTTCGACGACTTCCTCCGTGGCTTTTTCCTCCTTCGGCGGCATAATCCCTGCCGCACGAAGCTTCCTAGCCGTCTCGGCCAGCACCTCCTTGCTGTGTTCCGCAAGGAAGCGGTCCGCCCTGTCCTGGGCGCGTCCTCGGTTCTTCTCTGCAATCCTGCCAACTTCCTGCTCCTTGGGCGGCATTAACCCCATCGCCCTGAGCTTCGCGGCCCAAGCCGCCTTCTCCTCATCGGCCATCTTGCCGATATCCAGCCTCGCGTCCACGGCCCTTTTCTTCGACGTTTCCCCCAGCCCATGATCCTTCCGATATTTCTCCAGGATCTTGGCCGCGTGCGTCAAGTGCCGCTGCGGCTCCCACGTCCGCTCCCCGAGCGGATAGTTCTTCCACTTGACGAGGTATTGATAACCCCGTCCCACCTTCCGATGGTCGATAATCTCCTCGACCTCGTACTCCGGCTCCCCGGCCACTATTTCTGGTGCCGGTCTCGTCTCCCGCCTGTGCTCCGGCGGCTCCACGTATGGCGTCAGCTTCGACTCGTTGAAGACCGGATGTGACTTGTCCGTCTCCGGCAGCCTAAGCCGCCAAGCCGATGCTCCCACTTTCTCCAGGACTTCGTACGGCCCGAGCCGCCGATCGTCCAGCTTCTTCGTCGGCCGACTAGTGGTGATGTCTCGTCCATCCAACCACACCTTGTCGCCGACCTTAATCTCCGGCGCATCTCTCCTATGCGCGTCGTATTGTTTTTTCATTATTTTCTGGGCTTTCTCGAGCGCCGCTGTGGCCTCGTCACGTATTTTCTTCATCTTTTTTGCAAAGTCATCCGCCGCCTCATTCCGCGACTCCACCGCGTTCTCGATCCCTTTCCAAGGGTGATAACCGGTGTTTACATAAAAGGGGCTCATTGTTGTGGCTGAGCTAGCCTTGTCGTTGTGTGTGAACTCGGCCAAAGCGAGCCACTCCGCCCAATCCGATTGGCGATAATTTACGAACACACGGAGATACTTCTCAATCTCCTGGTTCATCCGCTCCGTCTGCCCGTCCGTGATCGGGTGGAACGCCGTGCTCGGGTTCATCTCTATGCCGAGAAGCCGGTTAAGCTCCCGCATGAACCCCGAGACATATCTCGGATCCCGATCCGAAATAATCTTCCTCGGCACACCGTGGTACCGAATCACCCGATCCCGCGTCAAGCGGGCCATTCCCTCACTCGTGAGCTCCATCGAGGTCGGCTCACAGTGGATCATCTTGGTGTATGTGTCCACCCAGACTTGTATGGCGTTGAAGCCATTAGATACCGGCAGAGGACCGATAAGGTCCTCTGATATGATTTGCCACGGCCCTTCCGCGACCTTGTGCGGGTTCAGCTTTCCCTGCTGATACCGTTGCACCCGAGTCCTCTGGCATGCCTCGCACGCCTTCACATATTTAGAAACCTGATTGCCGACTCGCGGCCACCAATAATTACGTTCGATCATCTCCTGGGTCCGGTTCTCTCCGGGATGGCCCAAGAGGGGGGAGTCATGGTGCAGTCCAATAATCTTATCTCTCAACTCCTCGTCGCGCGGTACATAGATAAGTCCGTTGTAATATATAATACTGTCTATTTTTTCCCATCCGGGCAACTTCTTTTCTAGCGCCACTTTGACGCTCTTATCTACCTTTTTTGTGTTTTTGATTTTTTCCAAGATCTCGGCCTCCGGTCCTTCGATCACTATGTCCTGTGATCGGAAGTACTCCGGCTTGAGAAGCACGACGTTCTCATTGTCGTTTTTCCCCATGTCGTGATCTGCTCTGCGCGATAACAAGTCCGCCTTCTTGTTCAACGCGCCCGCCCGGTGCGATAAGGAGAAGTCGAATTGTGACAACTCCGTAATCCATCGCGCCTGCCTCCGATTGACCTTTTGCGGCAGTTTGAAATATTGGAGATTCTTATAGTCGGTAAAAATCTCAAACTGATGTTTGGTCCCTTTGAGCAATGCGCTCCACTCGTCTAGGGCCAACATAATCGCGAGCATCTCTTTGTCATAGATCTCGTAATTCCGCTCCGTCTCGTTCAGTGCGTGTGACTGGAACGCGACCGGCCTCCACTCCCCGTTCTGCTCCTGCGACAGTACTGCGCCCGTTGCGCCTTCCGAGGCATCAGCCTCGACTTTGAGCTTGCCGTCGTCGGTGGGTATTGCCAACACGGCGTCTTCCGCGATCCGATCCTTAAGCTTCTGGAACGCGATCACCTGCTCCTCTCCCCAGTGGAAGCCCTCCTTCCCTGTCAGCCGTGTGAGCGGCCGCGCAACGTCCGCGTAACCCCGGATGAACCTTCTGTAAAAGTTCGTGAACCCGAGGAACGACTGGACTTGCTTCAGGTTTTTTGGCTCCGGCCATTCCATCACTCCGCGGATTTTGATGGGATCCATCCGCACCGAGTTGTGCGAGATGATCACGCCAAGGTATTCCATCTCCGTACGTTCGAATTCGCACTTTGATGGCTTCAGGAATAGTTTGTTATCCTGAAGAACCTTGAGCACGCGTTTTACGATCGCGCGGTGCTCCTCCAGATCCTCCGTGAAGATCAGGATGTCATCGAGGTACACGATGACCTTCCCTCCGTTGATCTCCTCACGGAGCAGCGCGTTCATCATGGTCTGGAACGTTGCTGGCGAATTGGTGAGTCCGAAGAACATCACGAGCGGCTCGAACAGCCCTCGGTTCGTTCGGAACGCAGCCTTCCACTCGTCTCCCTCCTTGATCCGGACATTATTGT
Source organism: Mycena galericulata (assembly GCA_029289565.1). Lineage (NCBI taxonomy): Eukaryota > Fungi > Basidiomycota > Agaricomycetes > Agaricales > Mycenaceae > Mycena > Mycena galericulata. The sequence goes on from JARKIA010000219.1 coordinate 35,577, forward strand.
AGCCCCACCGGATGTCCAACTTGGTGAAGACTTTGGCACCTCGGAGTTTATTGATCAACTCCGATATCAGCGGAAGGGGATAACGATTCTTAATCGTCATCTCGTTGAGCTTCCGGTAATCCTGCACGGGTCGCAGGGCACCATCTTTCTTCTTCACGAAGAAGAACGCCGAGGCCATCGGTGATTTTGACGGCCGGATCCTCCCGCTCGCAAGATTCTCTTCCAAGAACTCTTCGAGCTTCCCCTGCTCCTCCCGAGATAGCGGGTAGATCTTGCAATCCACCGCCTTGGCTCTGGGGACCAATTCAATGGCATGGTCCCACGGTCTCTTCTCAGGCAGCGCGTCAAACGACTCCTTCTCGAACACTTTTAGGTACTCGTGGTATTGAGAAGGTACGTCATCTGCCGTACTCTTCGGCTTCTCCTTGCCGGCATCCTCCGCCATCTGCTGCGCCTGTGTGCCCTTGGCGCGCAGATCGATCTGTTCCGCGAAGTCGACCAGCAGGATCGAGTCGCCTTCCTCTATCTCATCCTCCATCGGGACTCCATTCCCGATCTCCGTGCTGGACATGTTGCACTCCGGCGGGCATCGTGAGAACACGATTTTCTGCGCCCGCCAGTCCACCTCGGGGTTGTGTTGGAACAACCAATCGTACCCGATGAACACTCGAGCCTTGCCCAGTCCTGTGACTAAGAACTTCTGGCGCTCGACGTGAGGTCCGATTTGCATGATCAGCTCTACGTAATGAGTGATCCTGCCCCGCGTGTTCTCTGTCCCATCCGCATTCCGCGCGATGATCTTCCGGTCGAGCTCCTTGAGCTCAAATCCCTCCGCTCGGGCGTAGTCCCGATCTATGCACGTGGTAGTGCACCCGTTATCAAGAAGCGCCTTGATCGAGCGCGTCTTCCCCGTGTCCAGCGCCGTGAGAGTGATCGGCACCAACATTTCGTTGTGCTTCCGCTCCCGCTGCAACGCCCGCATTTCCTCCTGGAGCCTGTTCTCCGGCATCCCAAGAGCTCTCCGTGCTAGCCACTTCGCCTTCTCCATCTTGGACAGCCCTGCAGGCGCCCGGATCGGCGTGGCCCCTCTCCACTTCTTCCGCTTGTCCTCCTTGGGCGCTTCCTCCCTCGTTTGGGATTGAGCCCTCGCGGCATCGCCACCCTTTTTATTCTCGCTATTTTTCTCACTGGTTTGGGTTCCAGGGGCCTTTTTGAATGCTTTCTTAAAATTACTCCATTCCTGATCCTTCTCGTTCTTTTTCCGATTCTTTAAGTTACGTTTCCGATTCTGATTCTCCAGTACACGTTATTTTTCTACTATTTTCTGCGCTGGCTACTAGGAAATCGTTTATGCTCTTTCGTAGACTAGCATTTACATCTGTATATATATTGTCCTCGGGGTCCTGGGTAACTACAGGGTCTATTTTATATATAGCATTCAATTTTGGAGTCTGGGGCGCCGCTTCGGCCTTGAGCGGGGGCCCCTTTAAAAACCCGCCTCTCGGAGAGTGGCGGCGAGGACAGCCAAGTCCTCGTGTGCATAGTCTTCGGCCTTGATCGACCGGATATTAAATTTATTGGCGCGCGGCGCCGGGCAGTCCCTCTTCATGTGACCCTCCTGGCCACAGTTGTAGCATTTGAAGACTGGCCGCTTCGGCCCGGTCTTGTCCACCTCCATCGGAGCAACCTCCCCCGGTCCGATCTTCTTCGCCAAGTTCGGCGCGCTGCCGAAGCCTGGGCTGTTCCCCTTGACGGCCGGCGCAGTTTTCTGCGCCGGGGTCCAGAACATTCGGCTCCGCTGAGCCGCTCGGAGTTTCTTGCGCTCCTGGTTCCCGTTGATCACCATCAGGCGATCTTTGAACTCTTTGTACTTGTTGGGAACCTGGTTCCCGCCCGCGTACACCTGCTCGATCAGCTCCTTGGCGACTAAGTCCTCCAGGAGCTCCACCAGGAACGCGTTGTACCCGGTGTTGGCCGAGTTCGGGCTGTACCCGGCCAGTTCTGCATCCAGCTCGAACTGCTGGATAAACTCGACAAACGAGCGGCTTCCCTGCCGCGTCGCCGTCAGGCGCTGGTGCGCCACCTGCGCAAGGTTCTGATCCTTGAACGCACTCTCCAAGTCGGCCATCAGTGCCGAGTAGGTGTAGGTTGCTGGAAGAACTCCTGCGGTGAACGACCGCTTCTTCCAGTTCCGGACCCAGTCCGCCGCGAGGCAGTCCGAGCCGTCCTCGTTCCGGAGGAACGAGATGGTAAAGAACACCTTTTTCTTGTCGGTGTTCAATTCATCGTCGTAGGCGGCGATGTAGGTGGAGAGGGTGTCGTGGAAGTTATTCCACTTGGCTTTGTTGCCGTTGAAGAACGGCGGGGGGTTGGCGAGGATGACTTTGGGGCTCGGCATGGCAGGCCAAAGGGGTATTGTGACGGGTGGTGTGGGAAATGGCGGGTTTGGCGGTGTGGGAGGTCGGGGTTCGAATGGGGATAGGGGTGATGGCGGGGAGGCGGATGAAGAGGATGATGAGGACGAGGTGTCCGATGGGGTATGAGTGTCGCGATATGTTGCGACGGGCCGGCGAGGTTGTTGGGGAAGGGGATGGGTCGATCCGCGCTAAGCGGGTGGTGGGTAGGAGGTGGTTTCTTGCGAACGGAACAGTCCCGGGTCTTCTACGACACCCCCGACGACTGCGAGGCGGTCCTTCCCGAAGGTCAGGCCGGCACTCCTGCGACTACCGTAAGGCGTGGGACGGTCTCAACGTTTCCCGTAGCCTGGTGTCTGTCCGTTATAGTGAACCACGTACTATGTCGATCGCACGATTAACCGTTGCGGGCGGGTAGAGGTCGGAAAGGGTAAATGGGTCTTGATGAAGCGGCTGCGCACGACGCGCAGAAAGGGTAAGAGTTAGAGTGGGGAGGAGAGGGAAAGGATAAGGGCGGTAGGAAGGTATGAAGGGTAGACTTTTTATTATGTCACAACTAAAGCTCGATCTCCGTCCAAGGCGCGCAGTGCAACCAAGGATTGGGGTGTGGAGGGTAAGAGGAGCGGTAGAAGAACTGAATAAAAAGTCTAAGGAATACAAGCGACTATCTACTGTATTTATACTGTTTAGAGGTCGCTATAATTACTGACTACAATAACGACTTAAGGTCGTGTATACTACTGAAACAGATCATTCATTAATTATGTGTGTCCATCGTCCGTATTGTTCGTGTACAATAACCCGTCGTCGTTAGGCGTCGATCACCTTGTTGTGTCGTCGTGGGTCCTTCACGTGTGGTTCGCGGTCACGTGGAATAAATAAGGGTACACCGTCGGGTACGTCGGGGATGCACGTGGTCACGTGCGGCGTTGGAACGCGTCGAAGCGTGACACAGTCTCTCCCCACTGACCATGGGGTTGTAATTAAATTCACCAGACTATATTAGATACCCGAATCCCGATCCGCAGCATTGATGGCCAAGTTCATCCTCGGACACATCGACTAATGAAGGATTGAGGAAGGGAAGCTCGGTAGCACATGGCGCGCGTCTGAATATGCTGAATCCCAGGTACCCCAGACTAACCCGTTCGACTCGGCGCTGAGCCATAAGTCTACAGCTCAACTTTTTTCTAGGAGTGAATTGTAATGGCCCGCCACGTGTACTGACATGTTGCCGTCTGCCCTTGAAGTACTGTATGATATACAATACAGCCATTGCCAGTACCAGACTTCATGTAAATTGTATGTAAGGTCGGTTTTTTTTGACTGTCCATGGTCCTTTGTTATCTAGCGTTGAAATTCTAACATGTGTCCTGAGATGCGTATTACGCCCGATACTTGTGAGAGCGCGCTGCACTTGTCTTGATTGATACGATGTTGGAGTTTTCGGACCGGCGGCAATCAAACAATCACTGGCGATCGCCTCCGACATCATCGGACAAAAAACTGGGCTCCGTCATCTCTCGTGATCCTCGCCCAATCCTCTTCATCTTCTCCCTGGAGCACGCGCGGGCCTTCAAACAAGATCCCGAGTAGAGCAAGTAAGTGAGTAAAGTAGCCACGCGTTGTCGCCGCCAACCGCTTGCAATGCCCTGCGCCCCTTCCTTCTCCTGCGGCCGCCGTTTTCCCCCTCTTCTGTGCCTCTCGATCTTCACGTCGAGGTAATCCTCATGCGCATCGTCCAGCTATGCACGACGTTCCCACTTACGCTCCGCCATTATGATCGCCTTGTCCATCCTCTTTCATAATGACTTCTGGCAATGGATAATTCTAATCAGCACTGGCAGCCCCTTGTTAATAAGCGGCGTTCCCGCTAGTGGGCACTACTGTTGGTTTGATATGCACAATACAAGTGAGATTTATATATCTCTGTTTCCCCTTGCCCTCTATGGGTCCGGCTTTTTCCGGCATTGTTTAATATACTTCTCATCTATAACTACCCAAAAGAACTGAGGGATACTGCAAGAGGAAACAAACGAGACAGTGTCGTTTTCCTCCTCTACCCCGAACTTAAATCTCTCTGAGGGCGATAAGTTCAATCAAAAGCCGTTTGTTTTTGAGAGCGAGAGTTCAGCTTTGAGGGATGCCACATTCGAAATGATCACGTAAATCGGAGGGTTGATTCACTCTCAGCGACGCAACTGAGAAAAGCAAGAATGCTGCGCACCCAAGAAAAAGAACTATGATCATTTGATATGGCTCGGGCCCGAGTCGAACGGGTGGCTCTGTTACATATTCAAGACGACCAGATATGGAATGCAGATGCGCGCCACGCGCTACCAAGCCTTTCCTGATTTACCCCGAACTTCAATCTCTCCGAAGGCGTGAAGGCTGTCAAGCCGTTATATCAGTGTTCATTCTCATTGTTCAAAATTCGTCTTCACTATATCCATCCATCCACCACTCCTACCCAACTCAGCCTAGCCAAAGGCCACCCTAAAGCCACTCAGAAATCGTACGGTTATGTGATCTATGCTCGGGAACCATAACAGAGAAAGGTAGCTCACCCAAGAAAAAAGATGCCGAGCTTTTGTAAGGCTCGGGCCCGAGTCGAACGGATAGCTCTGCTATATATGTAAGTATCAACAACTTTGGCAGGATGGGATGCAGATGCGCGCCATGCGCCACCAAGTCTTCCTCCTTTATAACTACCCCAAAATCCAATCTCTCCGAGGGCGAAGGCTACCAAGCAGCTATATCCAATCGACTCTCATTGTACAAAATTCATCTTCGCTACATCCATCCATCCATCCCTAACGTTAACCTAAGCCACCCAAATCCCACCCCAGAGCCTATCATAAATTGTACGGTTGATTCACCTCGGCGACGCAACTGAGAAAAGCAAGAATGCTGCGCTCACCCAAGAAAAAAAAACTATGATCATTTGATAAGGCTCGGGCCCGAGTCGAACAGGTGGCTCTGTTACATATTCAAGACGACCAGATATGTAATCAGATGCGCGCCACGCGCTACCGAGCCTTTCCTCCTTTACCCTGAACTTCAGTCTCTCCAAAGGCTAGTGCTGCCACTATATATCTTGGATAATCGAGCAGGGTTCATTCTTTTAATTTCTCACTATACAAAACTCGTCTTCGCTTATATCAATCCCTCCTACGCAACCCAACGCAGCCCACCCAAAACCCCACCCCAAAGCCTAAATCGTACGGTTGATTTACCCTCTGCAACGCAACGGAGAAAAAGCAAGAACGCGGCGCTCACTCAAGGAAAAAAGATGTATAATACCGCTTCCTTTATATGGCTCGGGCCCGAGTCGAACGAGTAACTCTGCTATATATGTGGGGAGAGCTACTTGAGAAGATACTGCATTACTCTTACTCGGGTATTGCGAGAAGTGGTTGATGGACAAGCAGCGTCATAGAAGAGTCGTAGAAGGCGGCGGAAAGCTCTGGGCCATCAATTCCGCAACCTGCTCGGTTCCCGAAACGGAGAAGGCGCGGAAGGACTCGGGACACCGCGCTCGGGAGGCATGTAAATATGTAAGCAGCCCCTAGAGGACATAAGAGCGGCGGAGGGCGGTGCCCGCCATCAGGGAAAGGCGGCGCCGTTCCCGAATTATTGTCGTCGTCTGCCGCTCCCGCCTAACTTGTCTGGTTCAGGCCAGCCATCAAATGGATACAAATGAGTGTACAGTCCGGAATTCAGCCTCCCCATATCTACCTACCATCATACCCAATGGGTCTGAATTTCGACCCTTTCTCCCCATTCTTTGCCCCTCGGTTTTGCCGGGGTTGTTAGCCATACTAGCGGTATGCACACGTGTGAAATAACAAAGAGATTCGTGATTGGGAAGGCGTTGAGCTCATGAGAAAGAGTTACAGTACCGGTCCATCAAAATGATTTGACCAGTTTGGAAAGATGCTCTTGTTCTGTGCTTGTCACCGTCCCTGAGGCTCCAAGAAAAATTTAGGCTGTTCCTGCATGAGATTAAAACGTTTATACATGTTAAAATCATTTTGCCGGCAATTTTTTGTGCTTGGCCAGAGAGCAAAAGCGTGACAAAATTATTTACTGCGACATCGAGTGCCTACGCACAAAAGCGCCTCAACAGTGTCCCGGGAAAACAATGTGAGGATCCAGAAAGCCTTCCATATAGTACAGAAGGTACCTCAAATTTTTCCGTGACTTGGGAATGAGGTGCGAGGTCAGAGCATGAAGGACTTGCCGATGATCACGGAGTTTGACGGACCGGCAACTCTTTCTCAACACCTTCCCAAGCATGGATCCCTTGGTTATTTCACACATCTATAGTCCACTAGTATATCTAACAGCCCTGGAGGATTCCGGGTGCAAAGGGCAAGGAAGAGAAAAGAAAAACCCGAAATTCAGACCCATTGGCACAATAGCATAAGATGTTGTCATTTCTGCCTCACTGTGGAATTGGTTGAAGGCGACCAGTGAAAGTTAATAAATCAGAATCGAAATTTGAGTCTAGAATTACTGCATGGCTGTAGTGGGCATGCGATCACTGCGTTCAGACCACTTGGCGGCACATGTACATGTAAAATGGCCCTGCCGAGCCACGTCGCTATACGGCGGAGCTGTGCCGAGTGATGGCGGCAGACTTATGCCGAAGTGCTCGGCATACCTCCCTCGTATGGCGACTGAGCTAGCTCCGACGGGATCTACCGCGGGGCCACCTGAACGCAGTAAATGAGAAATAAGAGGGCCGGCACTGGCCGTCAAATTCACAGAGTCGCCGCAGCGCAAAGAGGAAGCAAAAATCCCGGAATGCATCAGCGTGTACTTAGATTTTATGCACATAATCTCTTTCAAGGCACACAACGAGAGACATAAGTAGGAAGGCGGACGGAGAGCGGATAGCGGTGCCCAAGGTCCCGCAGCACTGCATTTGATGCGCCGCGTGAAGGCCCGATGATGTCAAACTAAATCTGGGCTTCCACTTCTTCGGCTTCTTCGCCGTGATATCCGAGTAGGAGTAATGCACCCTCTCCTCGAGCTACTACGAGATGCAGATGCGCGCCACGCGCCACCGAGCCTTCCCTACTTTATAGATACTCCGAACTTCAATCTCTCCCAGGGAGAAGGGTGGCAAGCAGTTATATCCAATATTTTCATTGTACAAAATTCGTCTTCAGTATATCCATCCACCCCTCCTACGCAACCCAACCCCAGAAGCTTAGTTAGAAGCAGAAGCCTAACCTACACCTGCCGACTCAACTCGTCCTACAACACGTCCCCCTCGCCCCCGGTTCCGGTCCCGGCGTCCTTTGCCCCGCGGCGCGCCTTCTTGGAGTAGTTCGAGATGAGGAAGGCAACGTCTGTGGGGGATTCGCGGGGTCAGAGTATTCCATTTTATAAGAAAAGGGGAAGGCAAGGGAAGGGAAGACGCACCAAGAGACTGCTCAAAGTTCAGCCGCGGGTCGCAGAACGACTGTCAAAAACCCATCAATCAGCATCCAACCTTCGCTCCCGCCCCCAAACGCCCCAAACACACGCACCTGATACCTCAACCCCAGCTCCTCCTCGCTCAGCTCCATGCTCCCGCCCACGCACTCCGTCACGCTGAACCCGTTCTCGTTCAGCTCGCCCGTGAACTCGAGGGAGACGCCCCCGAGGCGCGAGCGCGCCGCGGCGTGGATGCGGAGGCACGCGGTGAGCTCGCTGATGATGGTGCCGAAGTGCCGCCTTTTGAGGCCCGAGGCGGAGGTGAGGGTGCTGCGAAGGATGGGGTGAGCACGTGTTAAGGAAGGGGTGTGAGCGCGGGCGAGCATAAACGAAAGGGCGATCCGGAGCCGAACAGACGTAGCCCCGAAGCTCTCGCCCCCCACGGAAGCCCCCACCCTAAAACCAAAACCAAAACCAAATCGCGTTTGAACACACTCACTTCCCATGCATCGGATCGCAGACCCAGATAACGGGTGTTATGGATACAGGTAACTGGTCGGTTTTAGACTCGTTGCACTTCATTACGACCTCATGTACAACACGTTTACGAATTAACCGGCTTATTTTAGTCGCACATACTTGCTCGAAACCTGTCGCGATAACACCACGTGACCGCGTTCGAACCCGAGTCATTCTTGTAATTCTTGTACGGTCCCACTGGCGCGGTCCCTACACAGAGTCACTATGACTGCTATGATTACTATGACTCAGTAGTCAGTATATATACAACTTGTAGTCCCAACCAAGGGACACTTTTACTTGAATCAATAACCCAAATCTATCTGCGTGAATTAAGTTGTTCTGAGTACCGCTACGCTGTACTGCTTAGAATCTACTTTCAGCTAAGTCCATCCTGACGCATCTACTCAGAAGAAGCTAGCTTTCCGACTGTCCTAAGTAAGCAAGACGTTTCGCCTGCTTGCACGTTGCTCGAACGTATTAAATTACTCGATCATCGGCAGTTCCCAACTCGCAGAGTCCTCGAGCAGAGCTTAGTAAGGATTTCTCGAACTAAATATATTTTAGGTCTATGCTGAATATTGCGCTGATCTACAACAACGGGGTGCTCCGACGCCTGCACCGCCGCGATGTGGCCCGCGAGGTGCGTCTCGATCTGTGTTTACGTGAGCGTCGTGCATTTACGTGAGCGTACGATGGAGGATGAAGGATGAATAGAAACGCACCTTGCCGGCGCCGTACCGCGTAATGAGCGTAACCCGCCCCGGCCCCTTGTCCGGGTTCACCACTGTCGCAGATGTACGTATCAGTATCAGTATCAGTATCCGCAATATCCTCCTCGCAAATCGCTCGCGGACGGAATACAAACGGAACAGAAGCGCAAGCCCACGCACCATCCAACAACCGCACCAACTCCCCGCCCCCCATGTTCGGCCCCACCTTCACCCCAATCGGGTTCCGAATCCCGCGGAAGTACTCGACGTGCGCGCCGCCGAGCTGCCGCGTGCGGTCGCCGATCCAGAGGAAGTGCGCGGAGGTGTTGTAGAAGGGCTTCCGCTGCTCCTTTTCGGCGTTCGGGGAGGCGGCTCTTTCATCCTTTTCGGTGTTCGTGTTGGTAGAGGCGGAGGGAGGAGAGGCAGAGGCAGAGGCAGCGGCAACCCCGCAGGGAGCGCAAACGCCCGCGTCAGCGCCTGCTCGTACTCGAGCATCAGGCCTTCGTGGCTGTTCGATGGATGGTTAGTATCTCATCAATCAGTCAGTCAGTCCGTTAGTAAGGCAGGCAGGTAGTCAGTCAGTCAGGCAGTCCGTCCGTCCGTTAATCAAACACCACCGTCAACGAAAGTCGCTCCAAGACGAACGAAACGAGAGCGCGGACCCCCAAACGTGAAGCACTGCCCCACGTCCAAAGAAAACACCGCCGAACGCCCACGCCCACGGACACACAGTCAAAATGCAGGCGAAACCATCGCCCACAGTTAGCGAGAAGCCGCTCCCACCCCCCGCACTCCAAAACCAACGCGCGACTCCACGAAAAACTTTACATCGCACAGCGCACAACGCACAACGCAAACGAAGCAGGACGAATTGCCGAATGACGAATCAACGCGCAGCTTACCTCGTATGAAAACCCACCTCCCCCACCGCGCCCCGCGCGCCCCCGCGCTCGAACGTGCCTTCTCCACTGTCTCTGTTGAGAATATACCTGTAGGTTCGACAACCTACTACAGAGCAACTCAACGAGTGCTCTACAGACTACTACATACTCCTAGATATTTGTAGAATATTCTAGATTAAATTTCTGTACAGTATATAAGGGCTCGCGGAGCTCGCCCAAATGTCATCTTATTCTCTTACTGTTGTCCTCGCCCTCTCCTTGTTCAATAGGTTATCGGCCCCGTCGCCACCTACGAACACTCGAAGCCTTCGCGTCGCATCCCCGTTGAGCCTGCTCCGGCCGTGATCCACACTATCTTATCTGTTGAGCGCTGCTCCAGTTGATCCGCTTTCGGCAACAGCCGTGACAACCCCCCAGAATGTCTTCCTCGTCTGACGCCCACATCTACCACATCGACCCGCTCCGTGGCGTAGAGAACTACGGTGTTTGGAAGGTCCGGATGATCCACATCTTGACCGATCTGGGTTACGACCCTTATATTTCCGACTCCGCCACACCTCCGCCTGATACGGAACTTGCCGCTCTCGCCGCTTGGAATCGAACCGACCGCAAAGCCCTCTCCACCATTGTTCTGCGTGTTGCAGACAATTTCCTCGTCTATGTCTCCAGTGCAAAGACTGCTAAGGAGGCATGGAAAGCATTATCCAATATGTACGAGGCCAAAGGCGCGATCGGCATCACCCTTACCCGTCGAAAATTCCACCGCCAAATATGTTCCGATGATGGCGACATCGAAGAGCATATTCGCACGATGCGTTCATACGAGTCCGAGCTTATCCAGCTTGGCCACACCATCAAGGACGACGAATTCGCGTATACATTACTCGAATCGCTCCCGGAGTCATGGGACTCATTTGTTTCGGCAATCGGCGATGACGTTGCCGCCGATTCCATCAAGCTCATCGCGCGCATCCTTGGCGAAGATGCCCGCCGCCGTTCGCGCCAGGACCCCTGAGTATCCCCCTTAAGGCCTGGTCCCGCCCAGCCCCAATTTGTCGGGACTGGGATCCAAAAAAATTTCAAAATTTGTCGGGATTGGCCCAGGCCTAGACGCCAAAATTGGCCGAAATTTGTCGGGAACCATCGAAATCACCGAAATTTTCGCCTCAAGCGATCTTTTTGAGCAAAATCTTCGGCCTGCGGCGCAAACAGTACGAAATTTGTGAGCAAAAACTCAATTTATAAGCGTAACAAGGTGCTTCAGGCGAAGAAGTGGTCATCTACCAGATGTTTCTGTCGGGATTCGGGACAGGCCTCCACCGGATTTTGGGCAAAATTGTCGGGATTTGAGACAGGCCTAACGCGAAAATTTCTCAAAATTTGTCGGGATCGGGACCAGGCATTTGAACCCATAATCAGGGGTCCTTTCGCGCCCCACCGCTGATCCCACCACCGCACTACCCGCCGTGGACATGTCCAAGGTCAAATGCTTTAAATGCGGCCGACTCGGACATTACGCTAGCAAGCATGATCAGCAGCAGAATTCGCAGCCCGAACATCGTAACGACCGCCCACCCTCGAATCCCCGTAACCGCCGTGGCCGCCAGGGCAAGGGAAAGTCCCGCGCCCACGTCGCTGTCGACGACTCATCAGATTCTGATGAAGATTTTGGTTTTCTGGCCCGTGATCCGGCCGTCTCGCATGGACTTCAACCGGACGATTGGCTACTCGACTCGGGTTGTAGTCGGTCCATAGTCCGCAATAAAACTGATTTCACCCAGTATACCGAGACCCCCGGGCACAAAATCATTGGAATTGGTGACACCGCCGGTGTTGGCCGTGGCACCGTTCCACTTTCTTTCGCAGTTGGGAAGAAATCGCGCGCATGTATGATGCGCGATGTTCTTCACTGCCCGACAGCCCCCTGTAACCTGGTTTCCCTCGCGCGACTCACTGACGCAGGTTTCCGTGCAATCTTTGATGGTGATACTGTCAAAGTTGTGTCGAAACAAACCGGCACCACCCTCGCAATCGGCGACAAGATTTCTCGCCTATACAAACTTCGCATCAATACCCCCGCCTCCTCCTCCACTACCTACGCCTTCCCCGCTCGTACTTTGGACGAATGGCACCGCGCACTCGGCCATTTAAACTATGCCGCTATCCGCAAGCTCAAGGCCAAGAATATGGTCAAGGGCATGGATGTCGATAGCCGCCAGCCGGCGCGCCAGTGCCAAGCCTGTATCCAGGGCAAAGCACACGTCATGCCGCTCCCGAAGGAGTCGGATCGCAAGTACGAGGCCATCGGTGATATGATTTACACTGATCTTTGGGGCACAAGTCGTGTTCGGGGAATTGGAGGCCAGTACTATTTTATTTCCTTCACTGATGCGAAATCAGCACACAGCCGCGTACGCTTCCTTAAGAATAAGGAAGGTGCAACTGTCCTTCGGAAGGTTCAGGACCAAGTTGCATTTATCGAGACCCAAACGGGCCGTAAACCCCGTTGCTTCCGCTTCGACAATGGGAAGGAATATGTCAACCAAGACGCACTGGATTGGCTCGATAGCCAAGGAATCCATTATGAACTCACTGCACCTCACTCATCTTTCCAGAATGGCGTTGCGGAACGCCTAAACCGCACTATCGTCGAACGGGCACGGACTATGCTTATCAGCGCAGGCCTTCCGTGGTCTCTCTGGCCCGAGGCCGTAAATTACGCTTTTTACCTCAAAAATCGCTGCCCCACCGCCGCTCTCGACGACGATATTACGCCTATCGAAGCCTTTACGCACAAGAAGCCCGATATTTCGAACCTCCAGGAATTTGGTGCCAAGATTTGGGTTTTACGGCAAGACGGCAAAGTCCACAAGTTGATGGCGAAGGCTCGCCAGTATCGCTTCGTGGGACTTTGGGAGCACGCCCGCTCCTTCCGTTACTATAACCCCGGCATCAACACCATGTTGCACTCACGGAATGTAATTTTCCAGTCCCCGGACACCATCGAGAATGATTACATCATTCCGGCTTCGTTCCCTTCTCTGGCTGAGGGGGAGAGTGCAGATAGTAGACTTGAATTGCAGCCAGATTCGGTCTCTCAGCCTCAGACATCGTCTCATACACCCACTGCACAGCCCGCGACGTCCACCGAGCAGCCAGCCGCTCCTGAGCCGCCGCGTACTCCCAGACCAGTTTCAAACACATCCACTCTCACGCCGCTTCCCTCACCTTCGCCGCCATCTTCTCCGCAGCCCAAAGCGCCACGCGACATCAGCAGTGCCATTTCAACGGAGAACATCATTGAGGGCAAGCGCACTCGACGAGGGAACCTAGATTATGTCTTCGCAGTTACTGAAGCTGCCGCACTTGACGGTGATCCGAAATCAGTGCCAGAAGCCTGTGCTCGCCACGACTGGTCACAGTGGCAAGCTGCAATGGATGTTGAAATGGGTCAGCATCTAAAGCTTGGTACTTGGGAACTTATCGATTTGCCAGATGGCCGTAAAGCCATTCAGTGTCGTTGGGTTTTTAGACTCAAACGCGACTCTTCCGGCAAAGTTGTCAAGTACAAGGCCCGACTCGTTGTCAAAGGTTTCTCTCAAATCCCTGGCATAGATTTCAACGAGACCTTTGCACCTACAATCCGCCTCGAGACCTTTCGTTTTCTTATTGCCCTTGCCGCCCGCTACGAACTTAAAGTTCACGGCATGGATGTTGTTGGTGCTTACCTGAACAGCCCCTTGGAGGAAACTGTTTACATGCACCAGCCCGACGGCTATGACGACGGCACCGGTCGTGTCTGTCGCCTCAAGCTCTCGCTTTACGGATTGCGCCAGTCCGGCCATAACTGGAACCGGACACTCGATGCCGCATTCAAACAACTCGGATTCACACGGTTAATTTCTGATCAATGTGTGTATCTCCGTCGCGATTCCGCGACTTCTTCCCCCACCATCGTTGCTGTGCATGTCGATGACATGACAATCTTCGCTCGCACCGACGCTGAGCTTTCCCAGATTAAGGGGGAGCTATCTTCCAAATTCAACGTAACCGACTTGGGGGAACTTACAAATATTCTCGGCATGGAGATTGTTCGCGCCCCTGGTTTCATTCGGCTCACGCAGTCCGCCTACTCGGAACGAGTGCTCGACTCAGCTGGCATGGCCAACTGCAACCCCGTATCCACTCCACTTGACCCGAATGTCAAGCTCTCACTGCCCGAGAAGGCCGGCGCCCGTATTGTTAACGAGGAACTTCGGCACGAATACTTATCCGGTGTTGGCAAACTCATGTACCTCGCTGTCGCGACTCGGCCCGACCTTGCGTACGCTGTCCAGCACCTGTCACAGTTCTCGCAACGGCCGACTCCCGAACATCTGTCCGCACTCAAGCGTACTTTCCGCTATCTCCGTGGAACAACCAAACTCGGCATCTCTTTCCATTCTGCCGGCGAACTCAACCTCTTCTCCGACGCTGATTGGGGAGCAGATCAAACTGACCGCCGTTCGATCTCCGGCTACGCGGCATTATTTGCCAATGGCCCAGTTTCTTGGAGTTCACGCAAACAACCCACGGTTGCACTTTCAACCATGGAAGCTGAACTCATGGCTCTCGCGCGCACTACTTGCGAAGCTATTTGGCTTCGTGAACTCGGATCTGAACTCGGCTTGCCATCCTCTGATCCCATTCCCATCAATGTCGACAACCGCGCCGCGATGATGTTTGCCGAGAGCGTGATGTTCCATGCACGATCAAAGCACATCGATATCCGCTATCACTTTGTTCGTGAGCGTGTTGCTTCTAACGAAGTCAAGCTCATCCACTGCGCCTCAGAGGACAACCTAGCCGACATTTTCACGAAAGCTCTTCCCCGTCCATTATTCGAGACTTTACGTGATCAGATTATGTCGCACTCTGGTTGAGTTGAGGGGGAGTGTTGAGAATATACCTGTAGGTTCGACAACCTACTACAGAGCAACTCAACGAGTGCTCTACAGACTACTACATACTCCTAGATATTTGTAGAATATTCTAGATTAAATTTCTGTACAGTATATAAGGGCTCGCGGAGCTCGCCCAAATGTCATCTTATTCTCTTACTGTTGTCCTCGCCCTCTCCTTGTTCAATAGTCTCCTCCAGTTCCAGCCTCAGAGCCGACGACGCCGATGGTGCGGCTGAAGTCGAGCGCGTCGGAGAGGCCGGAGACGATTTGCTCGAATTCTTTTCTGCGTTGGGAAAATCAGTCTGTCTGAGAAAGGCGGTTTGGACAAAAGAGAAGGGAGGTGCAAGGCAAGGCAGGCAGGGCAGGGCGGAAACGAGGGGGACGCAGGACGCAGGACGCTGGGTGTCAACTCGGATGGATGGGTATGATATCAGCGATGGACGGAATATAAAATATAAATCTCGTATCCGCCGCTCGAATGCGCAAATACGCGGATACCCCAGCGGAAAGCGGAAACGGGAGATCGTCCGTGCGCGCGGACGGATAGATCATCGAGCGCTGAGGGCCACGGGGAAGTGGGAAAAAGGAAAGGAAGGAAGGGAAGAAAAGAAGGGGAGGGTGCCGTTGGAATCGAGCAGATGCGCGAATGCCCGTGCCCGTGTGCGCCGGAAGGGCAACTTCCAACCCGAACGCCGCCCCCGACCCCGACATAGAGCCCGAGCCCGAGCCCGAGCCCGAGCCTGAACGCCGCGTCCCCGTCCGCGTCCCCGTCCCCGACGCCCGAGCCCGAGCCCGAGCCCATCCCCGGCCTGAACCCGAAGCCGAGCCCGAACGCCCGCACCTACCGCGCCTACGCACGAAGCACGAAGCACGGAAAGGCAAGGCCACGTAACGGACGGACGGAAGAACGACCGAAATCGAAACCAATACCAAAACCAAGATCCCGCGCCCTTGCGTGCCTTCCCTTCCTACTCCTGCTCCCACTCGAGCGCGAGGTACGGCACGGTACATGCGGCGCTTCCTTCGACAGCAGGAGGCGGAAGAGAAGGTAGAAGGCAGAAGGCAGAATGGAGAAGGATATAAGTGAAAGGTAAAGTGGGAGTGGGAGTGGGAGTGAGGAAGGAAGGATAACCCGCACCCCCTTTGGTCCTTCGAAACAACGACGATTTAAAAAAAAGAAAGACGTAGAAGGGGAACACCGCCCGCGCGGATCCGATGCTCGAGATATCAAGTCGGACGAGAGCTCAAGTCGGTCGAGAGCTCGAGTCGGTCGAGAGCTCAGGTCGCTCGATATCAAAGTTGATAGAGATAGAAAGAAAACGACGCACCGAACCGCCGCATTCCTCACATGCGCCAAGCTCCACTCCCGCGGGTGGTGCAGCGAGGCGAAGCCGGAGCCGAGGAGGGCGCGGATGTGGTTGAGGGTTGTGGTGAGTGGAAGTATGTGCTGGTGGGGGTTGGTGTTTTTAAGGTTTTCAAGTTGAGATAGATGGGCGGGGTGATTGAGTTTTCGAGTGAGCGAGTGAGTGGGCGGAGAAGAGAAGATAGTCGTCAGTGTAAGTTTTGAGGAACCCCGCACGCGCACCCGCCGCCAATAAAAAGCGGGAGGCGGGAAACACACATGCGAACAAGAAAAGGAAGGGAGGAAAGCAAAACGCACCTCAAAAGACGCTCCGGGTCGGGTGTGCGGTCCGCAGGGTCGAGGCTACGCACATTCTCTTGTTAGCTTCTTATCTTATCTTCTCCGTGAAGACGATAGATAGAAGAAAGGGAGGGAGGGAGGGGAGGGGAGGAGAGACGGCGTACATGCGTGCACGCGTCGAAGCTCTCTGCGCCTGCCATGATCGATTCGGTACATTAAACATATAAACGGATAGCAGGGGGGGAGAGGAGGACGCACAATCGCCGGCGTGGAGGAGGGACGCCTCGTTGCGCTGCACGCGCGCGAGCTGGTTCCGGAGCGCTCGATCTAGTGCGTGTCTTCGTCAGCCTGTAAAGTATAAAGTAACGTAGGACTAGCGAAACGCACCTCGGACGGGGTGACCAGCGGCGGGAGCGTCTCGAGTTTGGTGAGCACCCTAAAGAAGTCGTTAATCAGTACTTAGCATCGACCTCGAGCGAAGAGAAGAGAATGGAATGGAAGAATGAAGAATGAAGAATGAAGAACAGAGACATACTTTTGAAGGTGCGCTGGATCGGGGTACTCGACGTCCTGCGCGATCGCCTTGGATCGCCATGACGAGGGGCTCCATTCGGGCGGCGGAGTTGACATGCTTTTGGTGTCTTTTGGGAGGATTGGGGTGGGCCGTTAGCTTAGCTCAGTACGCGGACAACGATGGCGATGAAAGTCAGTCACGTTCGTCGGCGGAATCTAGGCCCCACGTGGCTACTTTACTTACCTACTTGCACTACGCGGGATCTTGTTTGAAGGCCCGCGGGTGTTCCAGGGAGAAGACGAAGAAGATTGGGCGAGGTTGGGCGAAGATCGCGAGAGATGACGGAGAGCTGCTTTTCTCCGATGATGCCGGAAGCGCGCCGGTGATTGTTTGATTGCCGCCGATCAACTTCGGCGCTCTCCGACTTGAGTTTCCAAGTTCGAGTTGTCAATCGCCTTATATAAATTGGAATTGATATCACTGCTATCACATTAATAATAATCGGGGTTTCCTTGTATAATTAGAAAGCGAGGAGACAGGTGGTACATCATTGCTAAGCCAAAAAAAGTAACGTGCCACAAGTTCACGGCTCAGCCCCGAGTCGAACGGGTGTATCTGCAACTGGTGATATAGATCTGACAGACAATTGGATGCAGACGCGCGCCGCGCGCAACCGAGCCCTTTCCCCTTTCCTTGGTGCTTGAACCCAAGCTGTTTCCAAGAAAAAGTTGTCTGTCGCGGAGTAAGTAGAGTCTTTCAATCAGAATTTATTGTTTCCCTCCATAACCTGAGGTAAGCGTGCGCCGCAGTGGCTTCGTTATTTAACTCACAACGAGAAGCAAGACCAATGGTATGCGTTGCTGGGGCATTTCGTGCGCCCCAAGCCACACCAGAAAAAATTCAGTACCAAGTCCTCATGGCTCAGCCCCGAGTCGAACGGGTTTATCTGCAGTACCTGGTACTCAGTGTGGATGGGATAATGCACGCCGTCGCTACCGAGCTTCCCTGCCTCGGTCCTTCATTCCATTCAGTGGATTTGTAAGAGGGTGAAGTTGGCCGTTCCTACTGAGTACTCCGGATCCGATATCCAATTGAATAGAATGGTTCTGGAGTGATGCTACACTGATGGAGACACTACCCTGCTGTACTGGGAGTCAGAGTTTTGGTTGGTTCGTCGGCCGTTCAAAAGAACGAACGAACGACCGAAAAATGCAGAAGAAAGAAGAAAATCGACAACATCACTTATGGCTCGGGCCCGAGTCGAACGGGGGTGTCTGCAGTACGAGTTGAGCGGTTATTACGGGATGCAGATGCGCGCCGCGCGCTACCGAGTCTGTTCATCCTCATTCAGCCCTTGGATAAATGTCCCAAAAAAAGTCGAGAGCACCGACTTCGATCCCAACCTGTAGTAAGACAATCGATTCCAACCTAAAGCTCTTCCAATGAATCTAGGCAGACTCGGTTTTCCTTGCAAGTCTAGTCTACTCGACCAGGGAATTGCAGGGTTGGTTGCCCACGGCCTATTCACCCCCACAAAAAAAAAGCAGCTTGTTTAGGAGTATATCGAAGGTGAGATGCAGGTGTACGCCGAGCGCTACCAAGTCTTACCCTCTTTCTTTAGTCCTTGAGTAAACTCTAAATAAATTCAGAGAGATGAGGACTAGGCGAAAGTTGATTTCTATTCATTCCTTCATTCCGGCCCGGACACGAACCAAGTTTTCTCTCCAGTCCCTTCCACCGAATCATGGCTAGCTCGCTCAGCCGGCCTTCCTTGAGTAATTCACGCCCAAAAGGGGGAAAAACCTCTGCAATTCGCGATCAACTGATATCTCGCTGTCGATATGAAAAAAAAATGCAATGCCCCTTACACATGGCTCGGTCCCGAGTTGAACGCGGATTTCTGCAACTGTTGGGTTTCAAGACAAATCATACACAGGATGCAGATGCGCGCCGCTCACTACCGAACTCCCTAATCTTCGTTTGGCCCTTCAATACATGTTCAAAAAAATCGAGATAGATGACTTCAATCCACCGGACCTAAGTACTCCCAATGAGTCTAGGCAGGCGCGCATCTGCTTCCAAGTCAGGGGATCATTCGGAGGATTATTTGACTGTTCACCGTGACCTCCCGCCAAAACAAAAAAAGCAGCTTCAAGGCTTACAATGCATGGCTCGGTCCCGAGTCGAACGGGTTTGTCCCTTTGCTTACAACTCTTGGCGGAATTTAGGGCACAGATCGTCTTTTTTTCCCGTCTTTCTCATCAGTTTCGACGAGAACAGCAATTATGAGCTCATTTCCGGTCTGTTTGCCTTCAAAATACCGTTAAGAAACTGGAAAAGTATATGAGAATGAACCGGAAACAACCTCCCCGAACTTGAACTCGCAAACAATGTGTCTATCGTTTGGCGCTTAGCTGCAATTGATCGAAAACCTTCACAGAATACAGAGTCATAGCTAGTACTCTGTCTACTGTATGCCAGAATTTTGCAGAATGGACGCCACCTCCTTCCAGTGACGGTCGTACTGGAGAGCTTCCGGTCCCACATCTGCTTCCCACTGGACATCCCCTCCTAAGGAATCGGGGAGTGTTGTAATATCCTCGAGGCTCGGGAAAATGCTCGCGATGAAACGGGCAACAGGGGGTGCTGTCGCGATGGGGGAGGCCTCGACATCCAGATCTTTCAGGCTCTCGAGGCAGAGATCACTTTGTGATGTCGGAATTACGGTCGCATCGAACGCGATAGAGAGCTTGGTCAGATGCGGACAATATTTGGGAAAAGCCTCGAGGCACTGAAGCGTAGTGCGAGGGGCAGCGGTGCCATAGTAGGATTGCAACTCGAGGCATTCGATGTGACGCCAGGAACGGGCCATGTTGGTGATGGTGGCATCATCCAAGTCGATCCCCACAGGTGATAAAATAGAGATGAATGTCAGATTGACAAAACAGAAAAGGCTACGGAGCGACGAGGATCGTATGAGATAATTGGCGGAGTCAGAAGAGTCGAATGAGTCGTAGTCGTTGTTGAATGTGAATTTCGTCAAGGAAGGATGGGAAATTCCACCTGTAGCGGCGGAAAACAGACGGTTTATTTCATCCGTCGTCGAAAATGCTGGGCATTCGGCGGTAAATTCCACAAGGGGAATTTTATTGCCCCATTCAAGGAAACGGACCGGAGAATCAATTTCGGAGCTGAAGTACAGCGTCTGAAGCGATGAGAATACCGCATCGTCGTCGTGGGTAGGAGAAGTGGAAGGGAGTTCACCCAGCCTCAAATGCCGGAGGCTTGGAAGGCGAGACAGATGTTCAATCGCCGGGTAATCGAGCATGTCCACGATCAGCCTCTCGATACCGTGCAAGCCGCACACGCACCCCGAGACGGCGGAGATGGCCAGTAATCGTAAATCTGGCGTGCCCCAAGGTAAAAAGGTTATATCTGTCAACTGCGGACACCGAAGGGCAAGGCTTGACAGCAGTGTCAGGGCAGCGAGGGATGTTTGAGGAATGCGAATCGTGGTGAGCTGAGGGGCGAGGAAGCAGCCGATGTACTGAAAATCATTCTCGCCGTGCATCCAATCAAGACCTTGCAGGTTTGGGAGCATGTTCTCGGAGAGCCAGGGGCTAACGCTCGGGAAAACGGGCGAGAGATCGGCGAAATGAGGATCAGAGAAGAGGTGTTTGACGTGTGGAGCATAGATGAGGACGCGCTCCAAATCGGAGTTCTGCAAAGGGCGAAGTAGTTGCTATGTATGGTCAGTGGTTGATAGATGTCCGGTGAATTGTACCAGTTACCATGATGTATTTTGTGAAGTAGCCTGCGCCTGTCGTTCTCAGATCGAAAGAGTCCGAAGGGAGACAACTAAGAAGATTTATCAAAGCCACCGAGTTCCAGAGCAACCTGAGTGCGTGGCTGGAGAAAACTGTCGAGGTCCTTGCCAGGACAGCGAGATCACGGTCCCTGCGCTTCGGATGGCCGACCTCGAAAGCAATCCCGTGGTGCGGCACCTGTAGGTGGGAGCACACAAGACCCACAAGCTCAGGGACCTGCAGGCAATGATGCATACACACAAGAGGCTGGTGCGTACAATCCCGCAGAAAGAGACAAAGAACGACAGCACAGCCTTTTTCTCACGTAACAAAATCGTAAAATGCGATGTGTCAATTCATACGGCACGCCGGAAGATGCCGGCACGTGCATTACGAGCCGAGACATTTCGACTGACAATTAGATGTCCAGAGTTCAAACTAACATTTTAGCCACAAGTCTCAGAAAATAATTGCTGGTGGTTCCCGCAAGGAATATATTTTATATGCCTAGATATCCAGGATTTCCGCGCTGAATCGCACCATCAGTGTTCACTTGACCTACTCAATTGCGACGCAGACCCGCCGTTGCAGCAGGAAAACTCGGTAGTCCTGATACAAAGTAATGTACTGTACCATTTCGACGGAGTCTTCAGGTGACGCGTGACGCGGCCCTCTGAACTGAAGACTTTTGGTCGTGGTGACGGTGACATTGAAAAATTTCGGCCCAAATAGGCTTAAAAACGCCCAAAAAGTCTTGCCGGCATCTGCCGGCCTTCCATTTAAGGCAATTTTTGATCGTATTAGTCAGAATGAAGACCTGATAAACTGAAGACCTTAGGTGACGCGTGACATGGGCTGAAGACTTGGTCGAAATGGTACAGTACACCATCGCTCCATCACGCATCTGGATGCGATTCGGGGCAGTCCGCATATTTCGATGAGCACTCAGAGCAAGGAGAGAGCAGCCAGGACCCGATCCGTGAACCGCTGAGCTCCTGGTCGTAACGCAATGGGGCTGCACGAGAGTGAACCTAAAAGAAAGACACCAAGGGAGGGACGATTTGAGCGCCACGGCTGACCCAAGAAAACGGCGGCTGAACCAAGCCACCTGTAATGTTGAACACATTTGAGCTGGGTTGACTGGGTTGCAGGTCGAACACAACCGAGATTCCTTCATGATCAGAGGAAACTCATAGAGCAGAGCAATTTATGTAAGGAAATTTCCTGGTGGGTGACATGATTGATAAATGAGGATGGAGCTTGGCTCGGAATCCAACATCAGCTTGGATAGCGAAGAATCCTTCTGCAGTACCTTCGATTCAGCGTTAACGTGATGCAGACGCACGCCACGCGCTACCAAGCCCTTTCCTCTTTCCTTGGTGCTTGAACACGAGCCATCGCCAAGAAATTGCGGAGACTTACATAGCTGACCACTCTTGAATCACCTAGGGTATAATTCATCAACAACTGTTGGGGGAAATGGTCTTGATACTTCGCCTCCAGCAAAACCGGTGCCACCTACCGCTGTGCAGCCTCCATGACTCGGAGTCCATCGATCTGCACCGCTTTTTTTTCCATCCCTTCAAGTTACGGTCAGTTCCGTAGGTAAGTAGTCGGTTTACGTCCCGCTTACGGCTTGGTAATGCCATTTTCCGGGAGTTATATAGTCCTGTGCCCTGGACTCTGATGCACTCCCGAAAACATTGTGCAATACCACCTACCAACCAACTTGTCCGCATCTGGGTCAGTCCGAACTTTGAAGTGCCCCGGGTCTCTTCACTCGTTTGTGATTTCCCTGCTACTAGTACTGATAGTAGCTAATAGTACTACTGAAGTATTGCTCTCATGAGGTATGCCGTATGATCATCATCCCGAACCCATAATAGTGCGTCGGAAAATCCCAATTTGGCTGATCAGGACCTGCCAGCCTCTATGCTGCTAATATCAGGCAGTATCAGGCAGTATCAGCACTCGTCAGGTTGTGTCAGAAACCCCCTTCCAGTCATTTCTAAAATTTGAGAATGAACGATGAATAAAACGGCACCTACGCATGTTACATAAAAAGTGGTTCAATCAGGTCAACATCAATTTGAATGAGCGAAAGCGGGAAGATTTTGGGGCAGACCCGTGAGCCCGAGCAAGATACAAAACTCTGTTCATGACCTTCCGAGTGCACACATCTCAAGGAATACAGGTGGTAATGTGCGTCAATGCGCGCCTGTGTCAGGAAATGAATTATTCCGTGATGCGCCCCGGCCTCCGGCCCGTGATATGAATCAACATCTGTCAGCTGCTACAACAGTAGGTAGATATACAGTCAAACCCCTCAAGACCCATACCTTTCGGTGGAAGGGTCAAGGTATGGGTCTTGAGGGAGTATGGGTCAATAGGTTTTTCAAAAATTAATTAATTAATTAATTAAATTTTCGAGACTACACGATGTGCGCCGTATGTAGCATTATATACAACGATTCTACGTGGCTCTAGCAAAGAAATCAGTGATAGTAGTATCAGACATGGTATTTGTGGCTTCCAGCTGCGTCTGGCGCCCAAAAGTAGCGAGGAGCCGAGCTTGCGTGCATATGAGTCACCGAGTGTGGTGATAACAGCTTGGAGCCCCTGGCTGAGGCCCGCACTAGTAGTCGGAGGCATCCTCGAGGACGTCCAGAGCCTGCTGCTCGTCAATCATATTGGCGGGACTGTCGAGTGACTCGAGCCATGCATTATCCGCCGCATTGAGGAGCTCTTCGCGCTGGAGCCGGTCCTCGAGGGCTGTCTTGCGCTTGCGGACATGTTTTTCGAGGGCGGCGAAGCCTTTTTTGGGGAGCTCAATGCCTCCTTCTATAGCTTTCTCCGTATTTCGCATGCAAAAATGAAAATTTCATTATTTGTTTACCTCGTCCGATCATCACGGAATTTCCTTTTTTAGTAATAGTATGGGTCTCTATCCTCGGAAATCGCTATGGATTATGGGTCTCTACAAATGTATGGGTTTCGCCCGCCTACCGGCATGGTTACACGGAAAATCCATGGGTTTTGGGGGGTTATGGGTTTTCAGGCGTATGGACTTGTTCTGCACCCTCAGTCTTTGATCCCACATAGCGGGAGACTGAGGGTGAGCTCTCTTACTTATTATTCATAGTCTTACTTATTTATTCTGTAGTATTGCGCCTTCCACGCATTTACAGGTATTTAATATACAGTCTTTGATCCCACATAGCGGGAGACTGAGGTATTGCGCCTTCCGCGCATTTACAGATTCTGTTAGCCTGTCGTGTCATTTTTACCAGACCCATGTACGTTCATAGAGACCCTATGATTATGATACCAGCTTATTCTACATCTGCGACTCAACTTGTCGTACGACGCCAAAGCACCTGAGACCACACCCAAACTCCCATATCACAGCAATACCCCATGTGCATTCACCTATATCTACACGTCCATTTCTCTTCCGATATACTTGTTTTTTCCCTTGAATAACATACTTTCATTATCCGAAAGCCGCCGCACAGAGTTGTGGCCGAATGCTGAGGTTTCACTCACTGGCCCACTAAGGCATTTTTTCCCCTTTCGGACTTCCCGCCGGAAAATATTCACAGAAACATCAAAACCCCTCATTATACAGTGTCCCAGTAGTGTCCCAGTATGCAATATACCGAAAACCCTCTAGGTGGCCCAGTAACCAGTCGGATATAATGTGTATGTTTTAGTTCAATTCGGATCATCCAGCTGAATGGAAATTCTTCGCGCGTACATCGCGATTTCCAACGGAATAAAATTTCATTATCTGACTACGCTGCGAGATCATGGAGTGATTCTTGGAAGAGGGAAATGAAGGCTTCAACAAAGACAACGTCGAGGCTGGTTTCTCCCCAACTGAAAGAGATATTGAGCGCGCCAGTTGGGTCTCCAACGACATTCATGGCAAACGCAGCGCCCATGACCACGTCGCACTGCGCGAAGCACACCTCCCCGATCTTCCAACGCCCCTCGACCTCCGGTCCAGCATGGAAGCGCCCGAGGTTGGATAGAATTAACCCCGCCTCGCGCTTCTTGCCAAGCTGGCCCTGCATGTAGTCCACTAAGCGCCCCTTCATGAAGCGCAGCATCCCCACCATCGCCCGGCTCTTCTGTTTCTGCGCCTGGAGCTCGGCGGCGTATCGTGTTGCGCGTTCCCACAAAAACTCGGTGGCTAGCGGCGGGAATGCATGGTGTATGGACACGTAGTTGCACATAACGTCCTGTGAGACGCCCGCGATCCCGCGCAGCGAGATGGCGACGAACGACGCGATGTTTTTGTACCCTTTGCCGGGCTCGCGCGAGAGCAGGCATCGGGAGAGCGCACATACGACTAGGACGTAAAGTACGGACGTGATGCTGGCGTTGTGCGACCGGCACGCGGTGGTGAGATCCCGTACGTCCGAGGCTGAGAATGTCACGAAGCGCACATGAGTCTTGAGACTGGGGGCTTTGGGCACCGGATTGCCTGTCCATGTCTTCTTAGAGGGGGGGACAACGATGTGGTATCCAACGCGAATAATTTCCAGGAGCGAGGGCTTCAGGTCAGTGAGGTCCTCGATTGGGGGGAGCATGGGGATGTCGGGGACTTGCACAACAGAAGATGAAGTCGAATTAGGATGACCGAAATGCTGGAGGGCCTGGAAGAGAGATCTGTGGAACGCTGCCCCGCTGAGGCCGTCGCCGATGGCGTGGTGGACGGCGAATAATACGATATTTCCCGGGAGAACCTCCAGGCGCCAAAGCGGGGTGTCGCCCTGCGTGTCAAATCCCCGGGACAAATGCTTCTCCATGGCGTCGCGAAGATCTTCGTTGCTCGAAAAATTGACGATGCGGAATAAATCGATGCTCGGAAGGCGGAAAAACGCGACATCCGAACTTTCCTCGCTGCCGTCGAACCGTACTCCGAGGGACGCGTGTGTCTCGATCAACATACGGAGGGCGGGGAACAGATACTCGGATGTCAGCGCAGAATTATCCTCCGCAGTATACCGCGCCGACGAAACAACGCAAGAATCCTGATGAAGGAAATTGCGTGTAGCCATATATCGCTCCAGGTTGCCTGTGGATTTGCCATTCAACTAGAGTTCTGCTGCAAGAATAGGCGGGTACAAACCGATTTGGCGTAAACGAGACATGGGCGTCGGGGTTGGAAGGGCGATTATGGACCGATTGAGGCTGCTCAGCATGCCCATAAATATCCTTGCGCTCCCATTCATCAGAACATGCGCAGTCGTTGCAACGGGATGAGAGCAAATGTTGATCAATGAGGTAGTGCATTTGGCCGAAACGGCCCATCCCGCCCGTAGGTTACTTCCTCGATACCTGCACTGTGAACAGGATCATTGTGCTGGCCTTTTTGATTCCCAGAAGGTAGGGAGTTTGACTTTGTGTATTAGTCATTTCTGCTTTATGTTCAGCCCAGCAATCTGTTCGGAAACTTTCCGCCTCACCGGTAGGTAGGTAGGTAGGTATTATTACACGGCACGGTCCGAATAACGAACGCCGGGTCCAGGGATTATCCCAGTGTACAAGCAAGCTAATTACACCTTTGTCCCTGGGCTTCTATCCATCAACTAGAACGAGCTCGCGGTTCCACGAGGGTCTCGTGCGCCGCTGTAGATTCTAGTCAATATAAAGAAGCAGTTAGTCACCACATCACCAGATTCGTAACCCCATACTCCGAGAAACTAGGGCCGTTGCAGCGGTACAGAATAGAATATCTCAAGGACATCATGTGCATATTTCGCAACCAGGACGATCGTGCTACGTTGGTAGATCATAGCCTTTAGCGAGGCAATATTATCATGATCTGCCAATGTCTGTCGTAAATTTGGAGCAGTGTGTAGTAATTTCTCCATGAATGTTCGGCGCAACTCAAGGACAGTAGCAGAGCTTGAGCATTCCAAGAGTGCATGTTCAGGAGTTTCAACAGACTGCTTACAAAATCGACAGAAGCGAGCGTTGCGGGGGACTGGTTGATGCGCATGATCTACGTAGCGTAACTTTTCAACGGCAAGGAGATGAGTAGAGAGCATGATGGAAGTAAGTGCCTCCCTATGCTTTCGATTTTTCACCATGAAGAGGTAATGCCGAAGATAAAGTGTTTTTGCTACCGGTGGTTTGTCCTTTTGAGGTTCAAGTCGGCCGTGCAAAAGATACAGTTTCTCAGACGAATCGATTTCGCTCTGAAGCCATTCCATTGCTCGAACTTCCACAGATTTTGCATACATTTCGATGGATTCATCGGTAGCATCGCGCATTTCTGGTGGGGGGCAAGGGAAGGGCAATCTGGATGCTGCTTTGCAGACATCTCCGAACCAGGATTTTTTACCGCGTGCAGCGAGCTCGATTGAGCTGGTGAGACATGCGCGGGCAAAGTGAGACGGTTTCAGAGATAGTAGATAGCGCAGGTTATTCAGCAGCACCAAGTAGCGACGGACTCGTAAGGGCATGATTCCGGTTTCGGTGAAGAGCGGCGCGATCATCGAATGAGAATGAACATTTAAGATTTGGCGAAGAAAGCTGACTTGGATATCACAGAGCTCTTTAACATGGACGTCCTCGCAGTCTGGGGAGACTTCACACCCGTGAATTAGGTGACAGTCCACGCGAGCCATGTAGAGTTGTCTGTATTCTTTAGGAGTCAGCCGGCCAGCTGAGTCGTCAAGTCCCATGATGCGATGAACACAGTAGCGCGCCGTGCTTGCTTTCGCTTTATAGTGATCCTCAAAAATATTTGGTTTGTCCGTTCTGAAGTGGACACCAACATATTTCTCGCGCTCCATTATGTTCAGGATATCGTTACCGAGACAGAAATCTGGGAGAGCTCGAGGTCTAGGTCCAAAAATGAGAATAATTGTCTTGACAAGGTTTATGACAATAAAATTCTTTGAACACCAGCCAGCAAGTGCATTCAGCTTGCGCTGCAGACCAGAAGCCGAGAGAGAGACGAGAAGAATATCATCTGCCTGGGCCATGATCGCAATCCTAACTTCCGACAGGATAGGGTCATCCGGATCCGGTAACATGACAAGGTCAGCCATAAACAGAATCCAAAGCACGGGGGAGGCCGGGTCGCCAGTAAGCAGTCCAATAAAGGCCTTGAATTCCGCTGAGCGTATATCCCCATGCCGGACGTAGTATTCCATGCGTCGGTAAAGCATGCGCAGCCAATCAAAGATAGCACCTCCCATTCCCATCCGCATGAGTTTCAGCCATAGCGTTGGGTGATCGGTCGACGGGAAAGCATTCGTAGCATCCACGGCGGCGACGTAGAGGGTCGAACCACGGGCACGTGCCCATTCCTTCACGCAGCGCAGAATGAAGGGATTGTTATTTGTTCTATATCCCTCCCTGAAGCCGTTCTGGAAGTCCGGGATGTGTCCTCGTGAGTTCGCCCAGTCCGTGATGCGTTTGTGAATGAGTAGCGTCAGGAGTTTCAAGACACAGCTCTCGAGAGCAATAATCCTGTAACTGTCCGGATTCGACGCCAGCTTTCCACGCTTTAAAAGCCCGATTATGACTGTCCTGAACCAAACACTGGGAGCGTCATGTCTCCGGATGGACTCATTGAATAGTGAAGCCAATTCGTCGTTAGGTATGTCCACGATATCGGCATAAACAATGGCGTCCTCGCCGGAAGCACTTTCCATCGCGTTCTTGCGGAGGTGGTCCTTTAACCGGATATATCAATCTAATTGGTTTCCAAGTCTCCGAGATCAATCGCCACGTCAGATTTTGCCAGCGCACAACAACTCTTTGATTTCTCCCCGATGTCTTCCCTCGGCACATTCTGCAATGTGGCCATATCTACTGTATTCAATGTCCATGCTGCAAGATCTTCTGTTTTTCTGGATTGGGTAGTCAACTCTGGGCTCCGTACACACGCATCTCAACTCTCGGGGCTGCTGACGCTTCCGTGCGATGCGGGCCTCATCTCTATGTGCTTAAACTATGTTCCTGTGACTGCATCTCTGGCCTCTGACTTGGTGCTTGGCTTGGACTGCCTCCACTTTATTCGGAACTCTGCACCGGAGCTTGTTGTACATCTAAGTGACGGCTCACTTGATCTTCGAACATTCCATTCGACATCTGCGTGGGCATCATTCACAGGTCCGTGGCCTCTATCTCTCTCACCGCTTTCACGTTTTTACTTCTTTACTTCCAGCTTCCCCGCCTCTTATACCGGTGGTACGAGGAATCAGCAGTGCGCAGCCCTCACCCTCAGTGTCCACGGGTGGTGCTGTTGTACGTTGCCTCATTCTCGATTAACCAATTGCTCTTCCTGCTTGAGAAAGATGACTCAGCATCATCAGCATGTCTCTGCCAGAGAGCCGAGTAAAAGTGGAAAAGTGCCGATACTTTGCGCTCAGAATTTCTGATTCATCAATGTACAGAAGCTTGTCTCATACTGAAGTCCGAAGCCCTACTGGCAGGAATAAGTCCGCCTTCACTTACACCCGTTGAAATTCAACTGTGCATGCTTCTTGGTACCAGAAAACGAAAGGGACAGATGCCCTTCGGAATGCTGTGCTGAAACAAAAATAGCAGTGTATCACATATACACAAACATTTTATTTCTTGCACCACGTACTGCTAACGCAATGGTTAAACCTCTTCGGGCATCTCGGACTACGCCGTGGATCGATTCAAAGTGGCTTGAGCACCCACATTTGGCGCTGAGTGGGGCAGCGCACATCTCCCTATATGTCTTTGCGTAGTTCCCGGATTGCTGGAGATTGTTTGACTTTTAGCTGAGGTTTTCACCCATAGATTCTCTTACATACCCAGTTTTGATTCAGCATATCTACTTAGTTATTGTTTGTACTGGACCCACTACTACCACCTATACACCACGTTTCGGAAGTCTCGTGTGAATCCACCCTCGTTCGAGTTGATCTGAGCTAAGTTTTATATTTTATCCTCGCTTCTCATCGATCTACGGGTGGCTTAAATTATGTCCAGCAGGCATCCTATTTTCACTGAAAGATTATATACAGTTGAATAGCTCATACTGTATAAGCTCATAATGCGTACCTGCCAAAATTTCTCATAATGCATCGGATTTTGGATCCACCAAAATGTGTTTCACCACTGTACAAGCGAGGTCATAATGCATAAATGGTCATAATGCATAGACTTCGGGGAAAATCTGTTGAATTTGGCAGGGAACGGACCTTATGCATCATGAGCCATTCAATATAGGGCTGCGGCTAGTCATATCAGCAATCCCGACCCACCATTTCCCCACCGAGTCATGCTCAAGCCGTTTAACTTCGACCACACTCCCTTCCGTGAGTAAAAGTTAACATCAACTCAATCACCTAAAGGTTCAGCACCCGCCTCGGAGAGGCCTAATCCAAGTCATGCGTTGATGATTGCATCACTGGAGCACCGCACATCTTGCGCTCCCATCTTCATCGTTTCGGTATCGGCGCTAAGTTCTGGGCCTCCTCTGGTTGGTCACAAGAACTTCTTGTGGTTTTATCGTGCAAATGAAGCAGTGGGTGGCCGTCTCTTTCATCTTGAGTATCCCCGAAATCTATTCCAATTGTAACTTGTTTCTTCTCCTCTTGAGGCCGCCGTCGTTATTTGGTGGGCTTTCCAATACATTGCTCGTGTTTCCTCTCTCAGTAATTTCAGCGGGTCAATACAATGCATAGTTCCGAAGCACAGTCCACATGATCCTAGGCCTCTTTCCCCGCTCGAATACCGCCCGACTCACCTGGCTACTCAACTTAATTCTGATATACTGCCCCTCTGACATGCGCTCCTATGCATGTGCTACCATTCTCCTCATCTTCACTCCTTTTTCAAATAATGGATTAGCACCTCTTAAGTTCCGGGTGAAATCACCGCATTTTGGACTTAAGTTTCGGCAGATCTTAAGTCATATCTTTGTATCATATAGCACTATTAGCTGGGATAACAATCCTGTCCCCATGCCATCTTGGACTTAAGTCATGGTAGAGGGACTTAAGTTCGCAGAACTTAAGACCTGAGATCAGTCAACCTAAGACTTTGCAACGTAAGACTTAAGCAGAAAAACATAGAACTTGAGATCTGAGAATACATATAGTACTTAAGTACTTGAAGAACTTGAGCTATTTAATACTTAAGACTTGAGTCACCGTGAAACTTAAGTTCTACAGTCACTTCAGTTCTGTCCATGGACTCGAGTTCCTGCACAACTCAAGTTCTGTAAGGTCTATCTTCAGTTCCGTGGTATGGTTGAGACGAACTTGAGATATCTGAACTTGAGACTCACAAATATCAGGACTCAAGTCAAGTTTGCACATGGAGTCCGAAACTCGAGTTCAGCAAGCAAGGTGGCATGAATCCCTGAAATGACATTGATATTGCAGGGGTATGAAGTATTGGGACACTCACAAGGATGGACAATAATGTGTACCTATTGGGATGCAGAGTTAGTGTCTGATTTTGTAAACACAAGGGTGGCATACCATGATGCAGCCACAGTGCCACAAAATACTATAGAAAGTCCAACTCACTGACAGCCAGAGGTCTGTCAGAGGTCAGTAGAACTGAGCTTTAGCTTCCAAAGGCTACCTGAATAATCTGTAATATGTGAGGGTGAAGTGTTAGGCAGACAAGGGAAGAGCACATCGAAGTTTGCGTCGAGTCGAAATGATTGGTTGTGGCATGTTTGGTGATCTCTGAGTCTGCCAAGGACCGGTGTTTATACCGGCTGATGTTTGATACGGAGTCCGGACAAAAAAAATCAAATGTTGGACCCAACTTGGATCATAGTCTGGACAAGATGAGCCTCTGGGCCGACCAGCTTTGTTCAACTAGTCCGGACAACATTCGCAGCTGCCACACAGTCAGATCATAGTCCGGACACGGATCCATGTGGCCTTGATGTGGCCCACTGGCTAGTATGATTAGAGTAGCCATGCCGGTAGAACAATGACAAATGAGTGTTGATTTGAACAACCCTTGACCATGTATAGAGGTGCACCACAGCTGCGCGAGCCACTGCATAGCTGGGCTGCAAATAATTGTATCTCTTGTTCAGAACTATATTGTTTCTCTCGCATATTTTACAAATTCGAGCTACCATGGATGAATCGACAATTCAGATCTACTGAAACCGAATTCCCGCTGGGACCCCATCGAGTGGATTGGATGCAGCAAATCCTTTGAAAGCATCCCCGACCTCGTTGCTATTGAAGCAGTGCGCACCGTTACCGTGCCACCCAACATCCAAGCATTCCTCCCTCCCAAGAATCTATCCCCAGCCGAATTCTTCGCAGACTGGTCTCGTAGATATCGAGGAGGAGGGAGGAGGTGATATGAATACATAGAGAGCATTGCAATTTTTTAGCGATTTTTTGAGGATTTTCTGGAGATTTTTTTGAGGTTTAAGCACAATCCGGACAAATTTTTGACCAAAATCGTGGGTCAGAGCCCAATCTGGACAAAAATTTACGACCCTTGCCAGAAAAAAGTCCGGACAAGAAATGTTCCGCAGCGATTTTTGGTATTCAACCTCAACCCACATAAACACCGGTCCTGTCTGCCACCGTGATTTGCTGTCACGCGTTATTCAGCAATCACCACTCTTCTCTTCCGACTACCACCAACCAATGTGCCACAACCAACAACTAGCCATGTAGCCTGGCCACCATGGCATTTTCTGCACTCAGGTGGCCGTGGCAGTCCCCCGGGTGGTCCTACTTCTCTGGGCCATCATGAAACTTGTGCCACTAGCTCATTCCACTAGTGATGTGCCGGGTCGGGCCTGAAGCCCAAGCCCAGGCTTGGGTCGGGCTTTCAAGCCCGACCCAGGCCCGACCCGCGCCGGGCTCATGAATCCTGTTTAGGATTGCTTAAGCAAATCACGTTGAGACGTGAAATCACTTAAGACCGGGGTTAAGCGGATTCAGCGGATTAAGCATTATATATATACATAATAAATTGCTACTACAGTTTCGCGTCATTTGAAGCAGATTCAGCGGATTCACCCACTTAATCAGCTTCAGAAAATTCACCTGTTTGAGCCGATTTATCCACCTAGTTCACCACCAGTCTGCAAGCGGTCCGAGCCAGCTACCCAAAAAACAAGTGAGGAGAATGTACTTGGACTCAAAAAATATGATGGCGGACCTGTACAGGCCCTGTTGACCAATGATACTAGCAAAAGAGGGGATTTGAGCACCACGAGGCAGGGGCAATGTCACTCAACTATGGCTGCTTGATGCTTGGTGGCAGAGATCATGGATGGAAATCAAGCTACGTTGGCATGTAGGCCTAGGGTCCAGGGGTGGCATTTCAGGTAAATAAGTGGGAGGAGAGAAAGAGGGGATCATGAGGGAAGAGAAGAAGGGCGGATGTCACAAGTAACAAACATCGGAAATGGGAACAAAGAGCCTGAGTGGCACTGACGTCATGACAAAGCAAACAAAGACCAAATAAAGACTCTGTGGCATCGCATCTTGACTCCAACCACTATCTTCTCCCATCCCTCACCAGCTGAAATGACCTTTGCTGCACTCTTTCAAGCCAGCCAGCCAGCCGAATTGTAGTTTTGTTCTCTCATCTCCGTTGAGTCTGTTCGACACTTGCTCCACACTTTGTACCATCAAAAGTTCATCACAGTTGTGAGGTGGCATACTTTTATTATCAACTGGGCATGCCACTCTCTCGACGGTGAGTCTACCTCAAACAGTGTCTCCAGTTTGCTGAAAAAATCTCGTCGTATTGACTGGCTTGACCGGTTCAACTGGTTTAATTTGCTTGAACCAATCAACGGGCCACTAAATCCGCTTGACCCGCTTGATCCGCTTAATTTGGTGAATCGGTAGAATCTTCTTGCAGTGAAGTATATGGCCAGGGGATAAACAATTTATTTATGTGTAATTGTATTTATACGACGCTGAATCCGCTTAATCCGCTCAACCATCGTCTTAAGCGATTTCACGTCTCAACGTGATTTGCTTAAGCAATCGTAAACAGGTGACAGCGGGCTCAGGTAGGGCTCAGGGTCGGGCCTCATATTTTGCCCGACCCGCGACCCGGGCTCAGGCCCGGGCTTCAGCCAAAATTTTTGATGGGCCGAGCAGGGCGTCACTGATTCATTTTTTACTGCTGAATATACTACCTTGTGATTTTTTGGTTGGTGAGATATCTTATCGAGGGACACCAGTCCCTTTTTAGCGCTATGACTAATAATTGAAGCGCCTGGGTGTCGGCCCGGCAATCCCGCGTGTGCGCTTTGAACTTGTCCCAGGTGGCTGTGCTCGGACAAGTTCAAAGCGCACGAACGGGATCTGCCGCTACTGATTCCGCTGTGAAAAATATCAATACTACCCGGCATACAGGGGAATTCTACCACTTCTACTGGACATACCACCTGAATCTACTGGTACTACCAACTACTGGCCCAGACAATTTCTCCCAGTGCTACCAGTGCTACAAAACTCTTAGGTGACGCTACGCAGATATTTTCTTTTTCCCGATGGAGTGTTCCGTAATAGCCCCTTTCACCGATTGCCTTATATAGGTAGGCCTGGGCCTGAGCCCAAGCCCGACCCGACCCGGGCCCGACCCTCCAGGTCAGGTCGGGCCCAGGATTTTGTCAAGCCCAAGCCCTACCCGACCCGACCCAAGCCCGGGCTTTCAAGCCCGACCCGACCCGAACAACACTACATGCCACGATGAATAGGTTGAGAAATGGCAATAGGTGCAGGTGTGTGCTTCTTTGTCTATTACTAACTCCTCTCAACTGTTTTACTCCTCAGCAGCTCCCTGGTGAGCTCCTTGTCAATGGCACACTCAGGTGTGTGTTCTTTTCTGTCCTCCTCTCAAATTTCAATTTGTTTCATACACTATTCCTGAACCACCACCATCTCCCTCTCTTTCCCATCCTTTCATTTGGTATTCTCCATCCTCCTCCCCCATTTCTGAAAAAAACCCTAGGCCCCGTAGGCGCTGCTCATCGTTGCACAGCCACCCTGCCTTCAAAGCGCACTCGAGTTCTCTTTGGACTCGAGTTCTCTCGGCCTTAAGTTCTTTCACACTCAAGTCCGGTATCTATTTGAATTGAACTAAAGTTATGGGCTACAGGGAAGGACTTAAGCTCGGGAGGATCTTAAGCTCTTAAGCTTCTCATCGGGACTTGAGCCTTTGACTTGAGTTCTTTCGCACTTAAGTGCTCAAGTCTTGTGGAACTGAAGTGCAGTATCTTTTTCAATTGAACTACAGTTATGGGCTACAGTCAAGGTCTTAAGTTCGAAGGATCTTAAGCTCGAGGAGCACTTAAGCTCCTCGAGTATGGCAAGGGAACCCAGAACTTGAATTCCCACCAAACTTAAGTTCTGTTTGCGATAATTTCACTCGGAACTTAAGATGGGCTAGTCCTATTTCATCCTTTTGAAGGAGTGGTTTCGTTTCTCGAGAATGCAGCAGAAAATGAATGTGCGACTGCTCTGTGTTCCTTTTCTTTTATCATCCTGCCAGTCGTCCCACTGAAATAAAAGGCCGTTGGATTGCGATGCATTGTTTACGGAATTGATCAGGACGAGTGTGGACTAAGCTTAAAGTATCCTGACCCACCTAGTAACACATTGCACAGAAGCTGCTTATTCTGCTGAAGCGATCATTACGAATCTCACCCAGGATGTCGAGTCGACTACACGCTTCCATTAAATCGGTGCCCCCCCCCTACTGGGAATTGTATATGCGACAGGCATTGCGTACAAGTACTACATTATTAATATTTACAGCAAAAACCACTCTCGGTCAGAACAGCGGTCTAAATCAGCCTCCAAACGAACGTCTCATCTTATATCTGTCTCTGTAACTCTTCTTGCCTCTCCTGCTTCCGCGCAATCATCTCTCGTCCCTTGACCTGTGAATACCGCGGCAACATCTCGATGTCGGAGAGGCTTTTCACCAGGGGACCCCTGTAAAGCTGCGTAGTATGTGGGCCCGAGGAAGGTTTCGAAGCTGGCAAGTCGCCGCCATCCAGATCCAGGCCTTCCTCGGTCCGATAGATCGTCGCGAGCTCGATGTGGACGGAGAGACTTCGGCTGGCGGAGTCGGTGGTGTTGCGGAGGGAGCGGGATGGACATGACGGGTCTAGGCCGCGGATATCTTGAGTGAAGGCGCGTAGGGCACGTAGTAATGCCTTGACTGGGCACGGCATTAGATAGAGGAGAAAAAAGAAGACATATAGCATTGTGGACTCACGGGATCTATAGTCGTGAGGAGCGCATACATGACGGCGCGGCCTCCATATCCCGAGTCGCCTGTTGTACCAATTCGGTATTCAAGAGGTGTTAGACTCGAGTGAAATCACTGACCGACGAGTAGGACGTGGTAATGGACGGATGAATTCAAACATCAGGAAAAAATCTCCTTCTCTAATTTAGGGGAAATTTGGTAGGCCACTTTCAAATTGGCTGAATGTGGCCGAACTTGTGGGTAATGCAACCAGATTGCCTAGATTTCCAGAGTTAGCCCGTGGTGATGATTTTTCGTCTGCCCGGAATGACTGAAGCAAGCGAAGTGTTAAAGGGAGACAGTGTTAGATGCTCAGTTTACCATGTGGGGTTATTGACAAGATTTAGGTGAGAGAAGAGATGCAAAACCAACAAGTCCATTGCCGAAACACCAGCAGGCATAGAACGTACATGCCATCAACAGATGGATGAAGACCGGATTTGGAAGAATCGACAACACTGGACAACAACTCTCTTCCTTTTCCCCCATCTCGTCCCCCTCGCTCTTCGTCCTTGTCTTCTTATTTGCACATCCAGTGCTCCCCGTCTTCTGAGGCCAGTTACTTCTTGTAATCCTGGGATTACCACTACTGTATTATCTATCAAACACTGGCAGTCTACAACTCTCTGAAGCCCACCGTTATCCTCGTCGTACAACGACTCGTCAAAAGCCAACACCTCGACTCATTTTCTCTCTTTGCGCTCGCAGTTCGCCAAATTCCACGGTCGCGTGTTATTTTTGCTTCCGACATGGGCGGCCCGGAGCGCTGCCGTGTCGATCAACCCCATCAACACCTTGACGATCTTCTCTTCCACCACCACGACCCCCTCCCCGCCGCTCACGCTCATTCCCTCTCCATTCCACTAACGCATCCCGCAAAACTGCGCTGCGAATGGTCGACAACAAGTACATCGGCCTCGGGATGGCCATCGTCGGCTCCTTTGCTATAGGGACGAGCACCGTCATCACCAAAATGGTCTGTATCCGCGGCGCAGTTACCGGTCTCGAGAGAAGCTCACCGCGAAATAGGGCCTCACCGCGTCTGCAGACGGCACATCTGCAACAGAGAACATGTCCTTCCTGCGCAATTCGATGTGGTGGGCTGGGATGGGTGCCCGTGCGTTTTTATTCGATGCTCCTACGATCGCAGGCTGATTAGATTCGATTCTGTCCGCAGTGGTTGTCGGCGAAGGTGCGCGTTGATATCATTTAAATATAAATCTCATCCGAAGAGCAGCCGCCAATTTTGGGGCCTACACTTTCGCGCCGCCAGTAATGGTCACCCCGCTCGGCGCACTTAGCGTAATCGTCGGGTGCGCTTGCTCCATTTGCTTGTGCCAGCTCGATATCAGATTTAATCTTTGTCGAACCATAGTGCGATATTCGCATCCTTCCTGCTTAACGAGCGACTGGGCCACCTCGGGCGGGTCGGATGCGCGCTGTGCATCCTCGGATCCTCAATCATCGTTCTACATGCGCCGAACGACCAGGACCTCGAGACTGTAACACAGTTCCTCGAATACGCCGTCGAGCCAGGTGCACCCGCCCGCCCTCCACCTTAATCTCACTTGGATAATCCAATCTCACGCTGCGCACCAGGCTTCCTCCTCTACTGCTTCACCGTCTGCGTCTTCTCCCTCGTCATGGCCTATGGCGTCGCCCCGAAGCACGGCCGCACCAGCCCCCTCGTCTACATCTCCATCGCCTCCTTCGTCGGCTCCATCTCTGTCATGTTCGTCAAGGGCTTCTCCGTCGCCCTCAAACTCACCTTTGCCGGCCACAACCAATTCATATACCCGAGCACGTATCTCTTTGCCGTCATCAGCGCGGGGTGCATTCTGGTACAGCTCAACTATGCGAACAAGGCGTTGGATTTGTTTTCGGTTAATCTGTGAGTCGGCGTCTTTTTTTCTGCGGGGGAGCTGGTGTGTTGTTTTTTTCATCAATGTGGGCCAAGGGGCGAGGGGCGATGTTCGTGGTTTCTTTTCGAGGCGGGGCGTGCGGGGCAGGCGGGGCGCCCATGTACTTTGTGCTACATTCATCCCTGCTGACTTTTCATTTTCCATTTCACTCACGCCCCATACCGCTCCTCAGCGTCAACCCAATCTACTACGTCGGCTTCTGCACCGCAACCATCGTCGCGTCCCTCATCCTCTTCAAAGGCTTCAACACCACCGACGCCTCCAACACCGTCTCGCTCCTCTGCGGCTTCGTCGTCACCTTCCTCGGCGTGCACGTCCTCAACATCGCCCTGCTCGAAGAGTCGCTAGCGAAATCTGAGCAGCTCCGCCTCGGACTCGGGGAAGGGAGTGTTGCGCTCGATGGTGGGTCGCCGTGGAACCACGGCGGGCACGGGAGGAGGGATAGCAGTGGCGGGAACGGGATAGGACTAGGACACAGCCGGCGCGCGTCGCTCAATACCCTGCGGACGCCGCTCTTCGGCGCGTTTGCGGTCGGCGACGGCCCACCGGGATCGGCGGGCGGGGACGTGCGGCTGGACCAACTGCTGGAGGAGGAGGAGGAGGAGGATGCGGACGCGTTTGGGGACGAGCGGACGGCGCTGCATGGGAGCAGGCATAGTATTCGGATAGTGCCGAGGCCTGTGTAGGGTAGGGTAGGGTGCGGGCTGTGGATTTTGATTTTGATTTGGGACGCTAAGATATTCATGTTGCTTTACTTGGATGGATTGGACACGGGGACGTCGAATTCAGACTCCCCGCGCAGGAAAACCCTAGGGAGTAAATTCGCCATCTGGACAATTTCGTTAGAAATGCCATTTACCTGAGTGTAGGCACAGGCTGTTAGCCCACGGTGGGGTTTTAACAGTGTTTCGAAGTCATGAGCCCCCGATATTGCCGTCCAAATGGTTTTCATGCAAGAAAGCCTAGTGTCCCAATTGGGAACTTGCCATCAATATCAAAAAAAAAAGGGTCGGACCACAGAGCGGAGGTCTGAATTACATAAGCCCCGAGTCACAAAACTCGGGAGGCGATAAGATTGGACCCGCCCTCGAATAGGACGACACCTCATTCGTCCGCTCCGCGTTGGCGGCGTGGTTCACTGGTTCCCTAAAGGTGATCTGATGACTGACTATTTCGCACTCCAACTTCATTCCTCTTTGCGTTCAATCTTTTGATTTCTATGAAACAATTACTGCATCAAGGAATACGGGAAACTTAGTGTAACTAATATTCGAAAGCAGCGGTAAGCAATTTGTCGAAAACAGGAGATCCGACGCCAGCTAGCGGGAGAGATATCAGAGCGGCAGAAGAATCTATATGAAGTTTGCTCAAGCAATGGCTGTCTAGACGCGAAATCAGGTTCAAGCACTGATTTGATTAATCAGGCAGGGCCTGCAGGATGCTGCTACACATGAAGAAAGGTGGGAAGCATTCGATCAGTGAGCAGTGATTAATCAAAGGTGCGTTTGAACACTCATTAAACTGGTTTCAACAGTGTTCAGCAGTGTGGTTGCCAAAAAACCTCTTCTTGCCTGCCTCGAACCAAGGAGCTTTGGTGTTTCACAAGGGGTAGAAGAGGCACATCCAACTACACCACAAAACCATTGCAAGGTGTGGAAATCCTTGGCTTCTGATGGTGTAATAGCCTTCATTGTGACGGTCAACTTATTGTTCTCTCCATCAAAGTCTTTTCACATCCAATGGCATGGATTCAACCTGTTCATGTTTACTGTAAAAGTTTACTAAGAAGGGCTTCCACACTTTTTTGTCTGGAATGTGGAATCTATTTAGTTTTGGGTATGTATCAACTTTGCTCCAAAAATTCAAAAACTTCTAGTGGTAGCTGGTTCACAAGATACACCTCTTCAAATTGTCATTCAATTCAATTTGGATCCCAACAGAGTACGTGCAGGCCCCTGGGGCCTCATCTAGCACTCTCTCCTTGGTATGGTGCTGGCTAATTTGCTGGTTTACCTTACATTTTATACTCATTCCTGTTCTTCTCCCTTGTGGATGGCGCTAGGGCTAGACACCCATATACTGTATAGGGCCTGCAGATTTTAATGTATGGTACGAGTACGGTCCGGGTGCCACCCTGTAAAGTGTTGTATATACTTACGGCCCCCAATTGTATGGATGTATGCCATATACGGTACAGTGTCCAGCCCTACTTCAACTTCTCAGGACAATATCCTTAGTCAGTGCAAGATTATTGAATCTGATTTGTTCCAGGCTCAGCTCATGCTTGGAACATCAGCTGGTTTGTCAATACTGTACCATTTCGACTGTAGGTTCACAGTATGTCATTTATTTGGAGTTGTTCGACCCACAGATGACCCCAAACTGGTGCGTGCAGAACATTATAGCCCCACTGTAATTCTTGCCCTGCAAGCAATTCTGCCTGGATTCCGATAAAAATGGAAAGGGTTCTTTATACCCCTACAACATCTGTGCACATTTTCCTGCTCAGTTTATTGATTATTTCCCGAGAAGGAAGAAAGAGTAAGAGAAAATTCGTTCAATTCTGAACAGCCTAGCCACCATTTTGCCCAAGTAGGAAAACTTCATAGTATTTTTATACATAACCCCAGCAATGTTAAGTGTAGGAAATGAGCCGTGTTTTACCTACTTGCACATGCCTTCTCAGCGGTGAAATTATTTTTGGAAAATATGGACTGGAAGTACGAAAAAGAACCAGAGTAGGGGATAAATCTAATGAGAAACCCGGTTTCTCAGAGAAACCCCGGGCATCAGAGAAACTTTGAAAGTTTCTAATGTGCAACCCCTCCAAAACCACCGATCATTGTCGCCCCGGCAGTGTCAGCCCGACGGCGCGTCATCAACACAGCCGCTTCATCAACGCTTCATCCCATGCTCACCAACTGCCAAGTCAAAAACCCAATCTGTGGGCCTAATAATGTTACTAGCACCCAACATCTGCATCCATGCTCCATTTCCCTCAACATGGAGGCACACTAACATTTTAAGCAAGCAGACTGGACTCGAGAATTCTGTAGGGATCGGCACCGTAACCGTATATACGGCATACGGCATACGGCTATACGGCAAACCCGTACCGTCCCGTATAGCCTTCTGGGATGCCTCGTACGGTTACGGTTACGGTTACGGTACGGCTGTTTTATAACGCGTGATTGAGCACACCGATGCTGAAGTGTGGGTTCAAGAGAGCCTCAGGCAGGATTAAAATGCTTGAATCTACAATATCTGAACCCACCTACCCTAATCCGGCAGGGTTATCGGCAGCTGTATACGGCTTTATACGGCAGCTGAAGCCGTACCGTAACCGTCCCGTAAAGCCCTGAAAATGATACGGCTTATGGCCCGTAGCCGTATATGGTACGGTGCCGATCCCTAGAATTCTGTTCCGCCTCCTGCACTGCTTTCGCGAATATACACTAGCTTACTTTATCTGTTCATTTCCTATGCGACCTTCTGACCACGGTGCTTCCGACCATGAGCACCTCATTCCGGATACTGAACTTGTACTGAACCTACTGTATAATATTTGCTGACTGCTGCAATTCCCCTGTGCTTGTATAAAAGCTGCAAAGATTCATGATTTCTTGCAGTAACCCATCTCTCAACATGGGTAACTCGACCTCCGACTATATTGCCTACTCAACCCCCCTGCCTACAATAAAATTCTCGGCCTTTTACTTCGCCGAGCTCACCTTCCAAACTGCATTGCAACTCGAATACCATCCATCTATGCTCCAAAAACCACTTCTGCGTGGAATTTTACAAATGAGGTGCCATCTGATATTTTGTCTCACATTGTGGTAGCCCAAGAGGCCATCCCGCACATCGATGACCTGAATCGCATTCTCAAAGAGATGGAGGTGGCTTATCACCGTGGTTGTCGTTCTGTTGTAGTCACATTCACCATCCCTGGTGCACAACTCTCCACACATTTTTCCTGATGCAATTTAAATTCAAACGTTGAATATAGAGGAGAATTTAATCCCGACAATGTATGATCTTCACGTTCGGGCATAGAATTTTTTTTACACGGCTTTATATCTTAATCCTTACACACTTGTAATTTTCCTTGAGATAGATTTGCCTACTCCTTTATTTCAAACAGTTTCCGCTCCAGGGATCAAACACTACCGCTCGGTCTGTCTTGGCACTCGGCAGTATGGATTGGCAATCTTTCCTGATGGGGGATACCGGCCGGAGGGGTTTCTTGAAAAACCCGGGTTCCCGATAACACTAAAATTATTTGAGGGGTTTCTCTGTGAAACCGGGTTTCTCATTAGATTTATCCCAGAGTAGGAGCTAAATTTTGACAGAAGAAGCATCAAAGCTCCTTTTCCTGTTGAACTTCCTTTTCCTACTTGCAAGTAGGAAAACAAGCAGGATGTGAGTAGGAGAGTAAGTAGGAGATATTGGAACAACACTAATGTCAATTTGAAAAGCCTCTGTGTAGCATACTCCCTCTGCCCCCCTACCTATCGCCCCGTTTTCGCTCTCCCATCCTCAGCTACTTTACATCAATGTCACATGTTGTGATACAACTTGGTTCGCTGGGCTTCACAGTCGTAGAAGCAGGATCTTCGAGGCAGGGTGCAGCCATGGAAGGCACTCAACTGCCGTGGAAGGAGAGCCACTGAGATGATGCTACTGAATGAGGCGTCACCAGCAATGTAACCCTTTGCCAAGGGAGTCTGTCACCCGGACCCGGTGTGAGGGCTGTATGTGCCTTCTGTGCATGCCCTCTCGTTCCACGGCTGCTCAACTCAATGGCTATATGACGAAATACGCCCGAACACCTGATTTGGAAATTAGGTTTCTGCTTCTGGAACCACGCCCACCGACAACGAACAACGCCGCTCACGCAATACACCATATCTACACGGCTTCGACGGCAAATGACGACGCTCCCTGTGCTTCAGGAATGCTTCA
This sequence comes from Mycena galericulata, assembly GCA_029289565.1. Taxonomy (NCBI): domain Eukaryota; kingdom Fungi; phylum Basidiomycota; class Agaricomycetes; order Agaricales; family Mycenaceae; genus Mycena; species Mycena galericulata. The sequence continues at coordinate 78,614 of JARKIA010000219.1, forward strand.
ACTGTCGCCTCTTATCAATACAATATCGATTCCATCCGCCAATTGCTGTCTGGACCTCTGGGACGAGCCTCACCGGCAAACAAAGACCTACTATACGCCTTCACCCCACGTCTACACACCATTGCATGGGCTTCCATTCCTTACAACAATGACATCGAAATCACAAACCTTAGCATTGCACCTTCCAAGCTATTTCGACGACCTGCAGCACACCAACCACGGGTGAGTCTTGCTCCCCACTGTGCAGGACTCGATTAGGGTTTAAACCCGACATTCCCATGCAATCGCGGGACAAAAGTCCTCAATCTGGCTTTCAAGAGTCTCTCTACAGTGAGTGACACAATATTTCACGAGTGAAAGGACACCTTGGAGCATTTTGGGTGATAAAATCCCACAAGTCCGCGCCTCATCCTTGAAGCAAGTGTTTCACCTGAACACAAGGCTGATGGGGGGAAAGGTATAAAAGAGCAGGTGATTTAGCATACTTGGCCAGTCATCTAGAGGGTCTTAGATCCCTTCCACTTGTACCCAAGTGTTCTTACACCCTATCAATCGAGACTCGACCACACCTTTGCACCACACTTGTCACAAGTGTAGGGGCCATATAGTACATGAGCAGCAGGATAGCAGGCAGGAGCGGCGGGGCAGCGTGCAGGAGCAGCGAAAATCGGGGTGTTGGCAGCAGACGGTGGGGCGGGAGTGGCGGGGCAGCTGGTGGGAGTGTTGGGGGGGGGGGGGGCGGGGACGTCGGGACAGTGCGTGGGAACGTCGGGAAAGCGGGCGGGGGCGACGCGGGGACGCAAGCAGCGCACAACGGATGTGAGGAAGTCAGTAAGCAGGAGCAGGCTGGCAGTTGCGAGCGGACAGCAGGCAAATTGCAATAGGATGAGTCAAGGACTCACCGGGCCGAGAGCTACGAGGCAAAATATGAGGATCGGGCCAGCGGTGGTGGCGCGAGGCGAAAGGTGCCAAACGGGCGGTGTACAGCAAAGGGAGGGGCGTAGCGCGTATGCAGAGCGGAGCAAGTGCCAGGTGGCAGAACCATGTATTCATAACACAAATAAGCAACTGATCCCATCAATCCATCCCGCCCCCCATCCAAACGATGAGCGCGAGGTCCACAGCATGCCAGCGAGGCCATTCCAGGCACTAGGGTGGCAGTGGTATGACCTATGAGGCATAATTGAACAGTTGGTATACTAAGCACACCAGGCAAACAGCAGGCCGAGCCGGGACAAAATGCGATTTTTGGTGGGCAGCCCAGGGCGGGACCCAGCGGCGGGTGGCACAGCCACCCGCCTGATGTGTCGGGCAAACGACGCCGCCGTATGGAGGGCTGCCATATTAGGCAGGAGCCAGCAGCCCATGACCGAAATGTGTGTACCTCTAGTCTTTCATAAAACAGACACCTCTAAGCTAGAGTCCTACTTACAAAAAACATCCAATTCTAATCTGAGGTAGTTTTTATAAAAAATCACCAGTATCGACTGCCTTCCTGTGTGGACCTTGTAGCAGTGGGAACGAAGCTTCATGATTATTTTGGCAAATCGTCTACACCTCAACGGTTAGGACTCCTTACACACCGAGAAGTTCGCCACTGAAGTTCCATTGACGTCGAAGTTATCTACGAACCGACCCCTTGGAAGGATTCACCGACTCGGTCATGTGCCCCAACGATCATTGGAGGGAAGGTGTGTTGCTTGATCGAAGTAAATGGGTTTGAATATAGTTCGAAGGGACAAGTTCGCAAACTTCGTTCCCTGGTGAACAGGTATTTTTCATAGTTCCCCATTTGCACTTATTATCTTTAGGACCCAACAGACGAGCGATACCACCTCTACCTCGACAAATGTCCCCCTCATCGGACTTCACAACCAAACCCCCTAGAGGGCAGACAAGCCTACTTCATGAACACCATCTCGTTCACGTCACAGTGCCGCGGTCCTTATCACACTGGGCTCCTGTGACCCTGGAAGCAAGGGGAGCAGTTATACACGTGTTCAGGCATGCAGGGGGTCTAACACATGAAGGTTCACTGCCTGGGGTCTCTTGTGCTATGTTCGCAACATAGCAGTAAGAGGTAAGATAGATAGGATTATGTAATCTGGTTACATGCCATCAAGTAGGCACTAGGCCGTGTAATGTAAAATATATAGGTGTCACACATGTATAGTGCTACATGGGGCCCCAGGGCCTGCACGTACTCTGTTGGGATCCAAATTGAATTGAATGACAATTTGAAGAGGTGTATCTTGTGAACCAGCTACCACTAGAAGTTTTTGAATTTTTGGAGCAAAGTTGATACATACCCAAAACTAAATAGATTCCACATTCCAGACAAAAAAGTGTGGAAGCCCTTCTTAGTAAACTTTTACAGTAAACATGAACAGGTTGAATCCATGCCATTGGATGTGAAAAGACTTTGATGGAGAGAACAATAAGTTGACCGTCACAATGAAGGCTATTACACCATCAGAAGCCAAGGATTTCCACACCTTGCAATGGTTTTGTGGTGTAGTTGGATGTGCCTCTTCTACCCCTTGTGAAACACCAAAGCTCCTTGGTTCGAGGCAGGCAAGAAGAGGTTTTTTGGCAACCACACTGCTGAACACTGTTGAAACCAGTTTAATGAGTGTTCAAACGCACCTTTGATTAATCACTGCTCACTGATCGAATGCTTCCCACCTTTCTTCATGTGTAGCAGCATCCTGCAGGCCCTGCCTGATTAATCAAATCAGTGCTTGAACCTGATTTCGTGTCTAGACAGCCATTGCTTGAGCAAACTTCATATGGTTACTGGCGGCAGGGCGCTGCGGACTTACTAAGTGCATCCCATCCTTTCGTCGCATCAAATGCAACCTACGATGGTTTTCAAAGCAGATCAGATAGACTGTGCGAAATCGATTAAATTCAACAGATTGAAGAGCTCACCGATGATGCGGGGCAAGAAAGGCCAGAGTTGTGACCTTCAGTGATATCCGTAAATGCCTTTGAATTTGCATAAATCCACGGATTGAGGAACCCTAAAACCGGCTTTCCCGCGGTGACAAGTCATTCGTTGATCAGAGCAATTATTGACGCAAAGATCGGGGACGAGAAACTCGCTCCTCCGTCGGTAAAGGTTGTACCCTCAAACACCATGTCCAAGTCCCACCCTTGAGCAGCGACGTCAGGGTACCCACGCCCCGATTTATTGAACGTCCCTGCGAAATCCAAGGGGATTGCTTTCAGGAAACTGTCCACGGCCTTGGTCTGGTACCAGGGTCTTGAAAATAGATCCGAGAACCCGCCGCCTGTCAGGTTAGTGGCCACCTCGGGTTTGAATCCCTGAGTCGCGCCGACAGCGGTGACGTAGGGACAGGACGCAGGGAATTCGGGGATGAACACGTTGCTCTCGCAAGCGCCAGGAATGCTGCTATTGTCCTGGGTGCTACGCACACCGCGCTATACGAATACCAATCCTCTAAGTTTGTCGAATGAAATGTCAAAAACAGGCTAACTCACATCTCCTGAAGCAAACTGAACGGAAATTCCCCGCGCACTTAGGGCCATGTAACTGTCACAGATCTTCCTGCAAAATATTCAGTGAACGGGAAGCTTCCTGGCTATGCAACGCTGACTTGGGAACGGCGCTTTCGAATTGGTTCTCCATGACTCCATATGAGGTTGTCATCACAGACGGAGGGTTGTCGACTCCGTCAAGAAAAGTGTTCATGTCCAATATGGGGGTCACAAAATCCGATAAACTGCTTCCGCCAACAGAAAGGAATTGAACGGGCACTCCCGTCGCGAGACCTATCAATTATAATTCAGTAGCTTCAAAGCACGGCTCAAGCTTTGACAAACGTGCCGACTGTATATTCGACGTCAAGATCTGCTTCCGACACGACAGAAGCTTCAGGACCTTGATTCGTTGCGTTGTCAATAGTTATTACATCGAATGTTGTATTCAGAGGTATATCCGGTCTGAACTGTTCAAGGAACTTCTACAGAGAGGACAGTTATTAGGCGAACTACACGGTCCATACAGAGGAACAAACAGTGAGATCCGTTCGGTTTGGTGATGCGCCGAAGTATCCAGTAACAAGAATTTTGTTGTTCTTCTGAGTGGCCGGAGTTGAAGGGATCCCATAGATTTGTTGCAAGCAAGTTGGGGTTACGATGCCGTCGGGCCTGCTCGAATTGCAGGAAGCAACGGGCCCGGTGCGTTCGAAACTATGTGGATGGAAAGGGATGCGGGTAAAACCCTGACCACTTTACTGCGGCCCTGGCCTCTCTACTGCAGTCAACACACAGGCTCCGTTGAAGAGCTGCGCCATATGGATCATGCGCACCAGCCATGGGAGTCCAACTCACTGATATGATATGGAGTTTCTAAGGGCTTTAATCTATTGCCGACCCACGATAACACTCGTAGCCAAATTTGCATATAGTATCCTCGCAATATTCCACTCGGTCCCCGTTTTACGTGCTTGAGTTTATCCAGAGGTCTTAATTTTCCACTAACTGCTTCTCTCTCTATCCTTTCTCAGTTCCCGCAGAGGATCGGGAGATTGTGAGCTCGGCTACGGCTCAGCCGGCCCTACTACGCCGCAGTTCCTACTCGATTTTCCCGTGTCACATCGTTTCAGATGCAAATCGGAGAAGTCTGGCAGGCAGGCACGTAGGTAGGTAGAAGGGGCCGACGCGAATACGTACCGTTTTGATATTTTGATACCTTACGCTCTATTCACCGTCCATAAAATTTATTTATACAAGGATTTTTGTATCGCGAACGGTGAATAGAGGGCAAGTGCTCCTCCGTTACGATGAGCGTATCGAAACGGTACGTATCCGCATCAGCTCATCCTACTTACCTACCTCTGATTGGAATCTGAAATGATGTGATATGGGAAAATCGACTCCTCAATGGAGAATATGCCACAGAGTAGGACAGCGCAATATTGGGAGGATATCATCTGCAAATTTTGCTACGAGTGTTATCGGAGGTCGGGAATAGATTTAGAAACTCCATATCAGTGACTTGGACTCCCATGGCCGGTGCGCATGATCCACGTAACGCAGAACTTCAACGGAGTCGGTGTGTTGACCGCAGTAGAGAGGCCAGGGCCGCAGTAGAGTGACAGGGCCTCCCAATGCTTTTGAGTGTTTACCAGCGTTAAGTAATGCCGCATTTTTTGACTCACAGGCTTGCGCGGGCGGAAATCAATATTCTGAAGATGCTGAATAGTCGCCGGGAGTCGCCGGACCCGACATCGAGCTGTTGCCGAACACGGCCCCACGTAAAATACGTGGCTGTGCACGGCCGACATTGCCGATTGGTGATCCCTGGTCCCCGGCCGACGGGCCGACATCTCCGATCCAAGTTGTGGACTGAATCTTCAACTGGGCTCTCTGTCGGACACATTGATTGTGGTAATTGGGGACCACGCGCATCTTCACTCTGAAATCAGATCAATTTTCTTCAAGGTATGCAAAAGCCGTAACATACGACGTATACGTCTGGTACGTACGTGAGCCATTTAATTGAAGGATCCGCGGCATGACGGGCAAGTCCATCCTCGGATACATCAACTCAAACGAAGGACTAGGGAGACTCGGTAGTGCGCGGCGCTCATCTGCATCTCGTTAACTCTGAATCGAATACTGCAGAAGGATTCTTCGCTATCCGGGCTGATGTTGGATTCCGAGCCAAGCTCCATCCTCACTTATAGATTATGCCCACCAGGAAAGTTCCTTACATAAATTGCTCTACTCTATGAGCTTCCTCTGAAGGAATCTCGGTTGTATTCGACTTGCAACCCAGTCAACCCTACAACCCAGCTCAAATACGTTCAACATTACAGGCGGCTTGGTTCAGCCGCCGTTTTCTTGGGTCAGCCGTGGGCGCTCAAAGCCTCCCTCCCCTGACGTCTTCCTTTTAGGTTCACTCTCGTGCAGCCCCATTGCTTTACGATCAGGAGTTCAGCGGTTCACGGATCGGGTCCCCGCTGCTCTCTCCTTGCTCATTGATACATGCGGACTGCCCCGACTCGCATCCAGATGCGTGACGGAACGATGGAATATTCCGCGGTACGTTACTTTGCGTCAGTACTATCGAGTTTTCCTGCTGCAACGGCGGGTTTGCGCAGCAATTGAGTAGGTCAAGTGAACACTGATGGCGCGATTCAGCGCGGAAATCCTGGATATCTAGCCATGTATACGTCCGGTATGCCATTGCCGGTATGTACGAAGTAAGAGTAAGGAAGCGAGCAAGCAGGCACACCAGTGCCTTCTCCCGAAATTTAATCACATCCCAGCTCGTGTGGCTTGGATTTCCTCCAAGTCTATTCTATCCTACCTCATCAGCAAATTGTGCCTGTCCCGGGAGCTCTACCGACATTGAAGAATCGTAGAGTTGGTTGCCCATGGGCTATCCATCCCCGCCTAGAAAAAAACGGAGGTTGGCTAGGGTCATGGCTCGGTCCCGAGTCGAACGGGTATGTCTGCAGTCCACGTTAAACGAATGGAATATTGAGGGAAGCAGGTGCATGCCTTGCGCTACCGAGTCTCCCTCCCTCAGTCATTTATTTCATTTAGTTATGTAATGTGTTCGAGGCAGAGCTTGGCCGTTTCTACTGAGCACTGCGGATCCGGATATCCAATCGAGTGGTTTTTGAGTTGATTCTACACTGGAAAAGGCGAGAGAAGAGACTCCTGCAATGCCATAGCGCTGGCTCATTGACCATTCGAAGGAACGAAGAAAAAGAAAGGTGACACAATTTTGGGGAATGGCTCGGGCCCGAGCCGAACGGGTGAGTCTGAAACATTTAGAAGATGCAGGTGCACGCCACGCTCTACCTAGTCTTACTCTCCTTCTTTAGTCCTTGAATAAATGTTCGAAAAAAATCGAGATAGCTGAATTCAGTCGCGACCATGATTATAATTCATTCCCATCCATCCACTGAACCAGATAAATCTACGAAAGCTCGGACAAGTGGGGGAAACGGAGCTTGGTTTTGGTTGCCCATGGGCTATCCGCCCCCACCTCAAAAAAGGAGCATCTTGACGGACGTATGGCCCGGTCCCGAGTCGAACGGGTGTGTCTGCAACTCTTGGGAGTATGACGAATTTCCAACATCTTGCAGATGCGCGCCGCGTGCTACCGAGATTCCTTTCCTCAATCCTTCACTAGTCGATGTGTCCACGGGTGAACTTGGCCATCAATGCTGCGGATCGGGATCCAGATATCTACTACAGTCTGATGTTTCTTGAGTTAATTTAATTACAACCCCCTGGTCAGGGGAGAGACTGCTTGCAATCATAGAATAGTTCAAATTACAAAAAGGACAAGAAAAAGCAGAAAACTCATCCATGGCTCAGCCCCAAGTCGAGCGGGTGTGTCTGCAGCTGTGGAGAAGAGGAGAGAATGTTGGATGCAGATGCGCATCGCGCTACCGAGTATTTCCACCTATGGCCAGATTTAGTGCTTGAGTAGTGGAAGCCAGAAATACGTGTAGGGAGAGAGTCAACTTCGACTTCGGTCCATGACTAGGAAACACCACTGCCCTTGACATAAATCGTAAAATAATCTGGACCTCTGCTGATAAGGACTATATATACTTGACCACACAAAAACAGCTAGTGAATATTTTTACGGCTCGGTCCCGAGTCGAACAGGTATGTCTGCAACCAGAGGTATTGCCAAACCGGAACGGAGTGTACGAGTCTTACCCTCCTTCTTTAGTCCTTAAATAGACTCTAAACAAGTAAGTTTTCTCTCTAAAGTCCTTTCCACCAAATCACGGCCGGCTCGTCCGCTCGACTTTCCTTCCAACTTCCTCCTCTTTTCTATTCTATCCTATCTCACTTTACCTGCAAATTATGTAAGTTGTTGCCTGTAGCGCGATTCAATCTCCTGTTTCCCTTCATAACCTGAACTAAGGGTGCTCCGCAGCGGTTTCAACCACAAATGAGGAGTGAGACAAACGGTATCAGCTGCTGGGGCATGTTGCGCGCCCCTCGCCACATAAAAAAAAAGGAAAATTTCCACCAAGACCCGAAAGCTCAGCTCAGTCCCGAGTCGAACGGGTGTGCCGGCACCTGTCTAGAATTTGAGAGAGGAGAAACAGGTCGCAGGCGCGCCGCGCACTACCGAGCCTTACCCTCTTTATTTAGTTCTTGCGCGCCCTCTAAAGAAATTGAGAGAGCTGAGGACTCATTGAAAGTTGATTTCCATTCATTAATTACGCCCCGGACACGAACCACGTAAATTTGAATTCTCAAGCACTTCAACCACAAACGAGATCAACGGGATGTGTTGCGGGGCATTTCGCATGCGTTTTGTCTGCACTGTCGAATTCTAAACCCACCAGGGGGAGCAGTTGCACGCCGCGCGCTACCGAACTTCCCTGCCTCAGTCATTGATTCACTTTAGTCAACGTATCCGAGGGAAAACTTGCCCATTATGCCGCGGATATCCAGTGGAATGGTTCTTGAGTTGATGCCCAACTGAAACCCGATGGCCGGGAGAGTTCAATGACTAATGGCATTCAGAGCTTGGCTCAAAGAACAAACAACGAAGAAGAAAAAAGAAAGCCTTCAATAGTCGCATATGGCTCGGTCCCGAGTAGAACGGGTTCGTTTACAGTACTTGGTGTTCAGCATGAACGGGATGCAGATGCGTGCCGCGGGCACCGAGATTCTCTGGCCCAGTCTTGCATTCAATTTACTGCATGCATGCGAGAGGGAGTTTGCCCCCGACCGCGGTATGAGAATTGATCAACCTAAAGTGCTTTTAATGAATCTAGGCAACCTCAGAGCTCCTTCTCGGTCAGGGACTCGGAGGGCTGGTTGCCCATGGCCTATACCCCCCTCCAAATAAAGAAAAAAAACAGCTTCTTGAATCTTGATCTATCATGGCTCGGTCCGGTTTGACTCCATGACTCCAGTCTATTCTACCTCACCAGCAAATTTCGCCTATGGCGGGGGTCCGAGTCCTTCAATCAGAATCTCTTGCTTCCTGCGCTAACATTAAAGTGAGAAAGACTAAGGGTGCGCCGCAGCCACTTCATTATTTACAGCTGATCTCGAATCTAATGAGATCGATCAAATTTTTTTCGGCCGTCCACTTAAACCATCCATACAATCGGCTGCACCTGCAGCACGCAGCACAGGTGGTTCGGTGCTCTACACCACCTTCATCGCTTCCCTGGGGACCACGCGATCGTCGATGCCGGCCGCCCACCTCGCCGATCATTCGACGGCGACCATCCATCAATGGATCGGCACCGTGCCGTATATCTTGGTATATGGTTGGGGATTGCAAGCCGTAGCCGGCGTATCCTCGGCTGTACGGAACGGTAACTTTACGGCTCCAGGTGCGTGGCAAATTCAGAGGTTTTTAGCCTCCCTTAGTCCCAAGGCTCGCGCTCGATCACGCGTCGTACCATAACCTTTCCGTTCGAGGCTTTTCAGAGTGCCTTACGAGACGCTTCAAGTCTGCCGTATAGCTGTACTTATGCCATATGCCGTATTATACGGTTACGGTGCCGACCCCTTTCCCTAAATTTACGCCGAAGAAGTTTGCACATTGATCGGTCTTATTTCCTCCTTCATCTCTTCATCTCATATCCCGAGCTCAAGATTGTTATTCAACGAAATTCAAGGTCCATAGGAGCTTTAAACTTTCTTGTTTTGCATGCAGATCGGTTCCCAATTCTTAAGGCTGACATCCGTCTGGCAGCCCGTATTTGTCGTTAAGGATGTCAACGTCCGGAATCAGGTACCAGGGCCCGCAGACGGAGGGACGAAACGCCGAGAATAAACGGAGCTTGCAAACTGGTACAGGGTTGTGGGATATAAAGCACAGACGTGGACCATGGATTTGACTATCGCCCTCCGTTTCCATCTCCAACACCCACTCTCTTTTGCTTTAATAGATTTTTTTTCACTCTTTCATATGGCACCGGAATTCATTCCCGAACGACCGAAGGATGCCAAGTATCGCACTCTAATCGTACTCCTCGACGGGACCGGGGACCGGTATGTGATGATCCTATCTCACACTTTTGATCGAACTTGAACACCGCCATTTGCAGGGATGACGACGATGTAATTATATCCAGTTCGTGGAACACGACTAATAGTAATATTACTTTTTAGGTCACCAATATCGTTATGTTGGACAAAATGCTGTACAACGGCAAGGGACACTCCGGGAACGATAATGTGCAGCTCGTCCACTACCGTGTACGCCAAAGTGTTATCTGCCCCGAAAGCAGGCTCACCTCCAGCTAACCAGGATGGTATTGGAGCAGATGTAACAAAAGATTATACCACCCTCGTTCGATACGGGTGGGACAAAGTGAAAAATGTATGCCCCCTTCCCATTGTGTCGGCAGTTCCTTGAACCCATTACAGACGTTCGACAAAGCTGTGGCAATCTCGTTTCAAAACCATATTATCGGTGGGTATTAATCACCTTGACCTAGTAAGTATCCTTATTTATACCTTCTTTAGGGGCGTATACCTGGTTGGCGGAGAACTACCAAGACAATGATAAGATTTGCATCTTCGGCTTTTCTCGCGGCGCTTACTCTGCCAGAGCGTACGCCTACCATTTTATTTCCATCACCTCTTTCGCATCCTGATCTTGCATTCCGGCAGGCTGGCGCAATGGGCCTCTTGAGAGCCGAGGACACTCCTAAGAAGTTTGCCAAGGCAGCATATGACCTATACGAGGAGTATGACCGTCTTCCAGAACAGAAGGAGCAGAGGGAGAAGGCCTGGGTCGCTCTCCTGTCAGAGTGGGAAAAATTCAGGACAGCCCGTGAGGTCAACAAGCCGTTCGTCGAATTCTTGGGCTGCTGGTCCGTCAAATTTACTTTCCTTTCGGACTTTATTCATCTTTTCTTAGGGACTCTGTCAACTCCGTCGGCATGATGGACAACATCAAACTCGCCCACACAGCTACCAACGGCATTGTACGTACGTTCAGACACGCCGTCGCGCTCGACGAGCGGAGGGCCAAGTTCAAGCAGAACATGTGGAGCAAGCCCAAGCAGCCTGCGTTCGCTGCGAACGCCCCTCCGAATGGGAACAAGGGTCATTCAGTCGTCACTGATGTTCAGGAAGTCTGGTTCGCCGGTTGCCATTGTGGTACGTCGATGTCCCATCTTGCCCATACGCTCCACAACACCGTCTCCTTATTTAGATGTCGGCGGCGGCTCCGTGCTCAATGGCACGCGCCCAAACCTCGCGCACATCCCGCTGCGCTGGATGATCCGCGAATGCTTCAAGGCGCGTACAGGGATGGTCTTCTCCGCCACCAAACTCGCGAACCTCGGGATCGAGCCATCATCTCTCTATCCCGACGTGCGCCCGCGGCCGGATGTGGAAGCGGTTACCCAGGGCATTCAAACCATCCGAGCGATCGAGGCTCCGGGGTGGGTGCCCTGGGCGAAGAGCTTCCTGCCCAGTACGCCGCGGCCCGAGACGATCCAGCCCAAGACGATCAAAGAGCTCACGCTTCCGAACATGAGCGAGGAGGATCTCGATGCGCGCGACGCCCTTGCTCCGATGTACGACCAGCTGGTCCTCAAGGGCTGGATGTGGAAGGCGACAGAGTCGTTCCTCACCAAGAAGTCAGTGTACGACGCCGCTGCGGACACGTTCAAGAACGTCTGGCACCGCCACAGCGGCGTTGGGCGCTCGATTCCGCCCGCGGAGAGTACACATGGGGGTAAGATCCGGGTACACCGCACGGTACGGATGAGGATGCAGGGCACGCATGAGAACGGCCCGGATAAGGGGAAACAGTATATCCCGAAGGCTAGGCTGGGTTGGCAGCCAAAGTTCGAGGACAAGACGGCCTTCGAGCATGTTGGGGAGGATCTAATTGAGTGGGTATCGTAGGTACTCTTTTTGTCCATACACACATCGGGACGTATTTTGTCGAGCACTTGGTTACGATAGACTAGTCTAATCTAATATTAATTCACAAGTTCACGCACTCAAGGACGTCCAGTACAGAACTTCTACCTCGTCTACTATTCAGGCCGACTCCGCTTGCATGAACTCGCACATTATTTGAAGATAACATATCCGCCGTAAACAACCATTTGTGGTTTTGCGCGATAACAAGACATGACAACTTGTTTATTATGGCGGTCAAAATTCACATTTAATACCCCGACACGTCATTACATTGTTCGATTTTCCGACTGTCAATTATCCGCATTTCCGACGCTATTATCAGATCTTAGATGGTCAATGAAAACGTCGGAAAAAGGGTCAGTTCCTCGCGACATGATCAGCTTAGCAGAATTCCAAGGCATCATCGGTCTTAATCGTTAAAAGTGATTGATGGCAGACGTGAACCACACATTGAACGCAGTCACTGCGCGGTACGCTTCCGGGGCGTTTTCGCATTTGACTTGGGCTTCCAAGAGCTTCGTACCGAAGTACGTGATGTACATGTGGTTCACCACACATGAAAATACAGGGAGTGAAATGCATAGATTGAGTACACGGTCCATACGGTCACAGCATTTTTCCTCTTCTCTTCGCCCCGATCCGCCACAAGTACATGCTGAATGAACATTCACGCTCCAACACCGACGCTGCGCAGGTACCCGACGCGTTGCGGGTTCACCTCTGTGTCGGGGCCGCGGTTGTAGGCGGTCCACTTGGGCTCGTCCTATGCCGGATCGAGTTAGTAGAGATATACCGACGATAGATCAAGGCATCGGGAGAAAGAAATAGGGGAAATGGAATGGAGAAAGCAATGAACATGCCACGTACCTGGAACAAGCGCAGTAGGTGAATACTTTCGGCGTCGTCGAGTGCGAGGCGGTGGTAGATGCCAGCGGGGAGGACGAGTAGGTCACCGGGCTCGAGCGCAAGGCGGATCCAGGCGTCGGTTGGCGCTTCTGAAGACGCATATCCATATCCATCGTCAGTGAACGTCCATGTATGGGAATGAGGGTAAGACGCACCACGGACATCGAAGTATCCGCCCCCACTGAGAACGTACCGGATCTCCTCGTCTTCGTGCATGTGTCTGCATTCAAACTCTGTAAGATGGTACATCCGGTCGCGCCAAGGGGTAAACGCACTCCTGGAAGAAGCCCTTGATCTTCGCGTCGTAAGCCTATCGCATCCATCAGCTCGAATTCTTCCCCTCACGACAAACAACACTGACCTCGCCCAGCCCGGCTCTGGAGATATCGATCGTGTCGCGGCTCTTGTATTCCCTCTCCCGCGCAATGTCGTTGATCTTCGCCTCGTAGCCCTCGACGGGAATCGACAAGCAGCGGACATTGAGAGTGGCGAGCCCTTCGGATGTTACTGGCTTCGAGGGCGGGGAGTCGTGCGGCAGGCCAGGGGCGCCGGGGAGGTTGTCGAAGTACCAAGCGCGCATGGTGGTGGTGGTAGCGGAACAGGAATTCCGTGGAACCGCAATTTCCGGGCCGGCAGTGGAGGCATGCCGGGCAGCCGAGACGGATAATTATACTCATAATTATATTTGGCAACCCGGGAAAAAAAGTGTTGAAGTCCAAGTACTGGCGAAACAAGTAGGAAGTTGCTCTCGAAAAAAAGTGTGGGATGCGGAAGACATGCTCAGAGACCTTTTGATTTTTTTTGTGGGATTGTTCAAGTCGTTTACAGACATTGTGGGCGTCTCGACCTCATAACCACCTCCCCATCAAAAGATCATGGGGTTGCCAATTGAGCGCAACCAATAAGAACCCGGCACGGTTTGGCCGGATAGAAGTATCCCCCACCTGGACACGTTGAAACGTTTCTGCAATGTCTGCGTCGATAATGATCAATGACTTTCTTTGACCGTCTTTCCGTCTTTCCGCCTTTCCGAATCCCGTGATCTTGAAACTGGACTTCTGACAGTGATTGTGGCTTGATTGTGGCTGGTCTCAATTTACAGTATGTGTTTGGGATATTTATACCTTCACGCAACCTTCACGGATTTTTTCCCTGTCCCTGGATCTTCCCAATGGATCGATCCCTGAATCCAGCGTCCTTGTTTAGGGTGCCAACAAAAAATGGACTTCTTCGAGTCTACTTCAATTATTAACTGTAGTGCTTTCCTACGGGTGCGAGCTAGTTTGGATGAAGCGTATGTTTATGAAAGACTAGTCATGGCAGGTGGGTGACATTATCAGACAATGCAAGTGTACAGCATCATGTTTCATACTAAGTTTAATCGCGCGATATTTAAACCACTCACACGAGTTGCCCCAGACTCGGACTGCAAAGATATCGCTTCCACCTGGGATTATGAATTCTGCTTCAAATCCCCCGCCGGGATTTGCGATTGTACAGGTGTCAGTATATTTTGCTGTCCTGGCTTATCCGTACGGAAAGCTGACCGGTATTTTCTGTAGGTCCGGCCCATTGGTACTTGTCCCAGGCATGTTTATACCGAATTCTTGAGCTCAAATTGACCCAGATTCTCTCACATCTCGGTGGGGTGGGACTCTTCGGTGCCCTGACCGTTCAGCTATGTATGTTCCTCAGCTATAATCGTCAGGAAATTCCCATGTAATACCATGATGAATACAGACCTTTATTATCAAGCATTCCCCAATGATAGGCCGTTCACCAAGTGCCTGGTCTACACCGCATACACACTTCTGCTTGCGCAAGTAATCATGACGTGTATTGACGATTTTAATATTTTCGCAATTGATTTCGGTGACTTTGCGACGTTGACCAAAATGCACTTGGCATGGTTCACAGTCCCTGTCATAACCTCGATAGGTATGAATCATACACATCACACGCTGGGATGCTAATGTTACTTCTAGTCTCCTTGATCGTCCAATCCTTCTATGCATTTCGCCTCTACAACTTTTCCGAATCTTGGATAATCCCTGTCTCGATCGTGGGTGTAAGTTCGCTCATACCTCGTCGTCAGGTTATCCTCACTTAGAGCTCTCAGGCCTCCCTGGCCGTCAGTGTCGCCGGCTTTGTTACTGGGGGATTTTGTCTGGAAGGTGTGTGTGACATGTTCAATTTGTGATATCGAACCTGAATTATAGTACAGCGGGATATCTGACAGCAATAAACACTCGTAAATTATCGATATCTATCGGGGTACGAGGGAATACTATGCAAACAAAATGACCCTCGCTCAATCATTTCCTAGGTGTGGCTCAGCGGTTCTGCATTGATTGATGGCATTATCGCTGTTTCTATGATATACTATGCAAGTCCTCATCTGCGTGCACTTGATCTCATCTCACCTATGCTACAGCTCATGAAAAAGGACACTTACTTCTGGCAAACGCGTGCCTTGATCTCCAAGCTAATTCGGTTAACCATCGAGACAGGATCATTGACGGGTACCTACCCATCTACCTACCTCATGCGATCGAACTCAGTATTCTCTGTTCGTCAGCCCTCGTAGCATTGGCGACGCTGATCCTTCTCTACGGGTTCCCCGGCAAGGCCTACTACACAGTCCCTGCGAATTTGATACCAGCACTGTATGCCAACACCATGCTGACGGTCCTCAATTCTCGTTCGCACGCATTGGGGGCTCGTTCAGGCCCCTTCACCACGGATGATATCATGTCACTCCCCGCTCTTCACCGTAGCAATGGAACGAATTCCGCTGCCACCCCTCAGCTGGCGCCAATTGTCTCCATCCACAGAGATGTATTTTCGAGCAGAGACATGGATGGTCCCATGGAACTGAAGCGCGTGCGTGCTCTCCTTTCGACTGTCTCCACATTTGAGTATTGAGGAACGGAACAGGTCTTTGATGGTGCTTCCGTATGAATAGTTGTTACTATAATAATAGCGCTTGACCGGATCAGGCTGCAGTTAGGACCCGTTCAGTCAATCTACTGTGCAGGTTTACCATGCAGTGGCAAAGTGGCTCTTTCCTAACCTAGCTTAATGCTTGGTCGCAGTACAGCGATCTGGAGGGAATTCGAGTCCTTGGAAACAACAGAATATACAAGATTCACGGAGTACTTCGCCAGAGAGCCCCCCAGGGATAAATTTAGGATTGCTTTCTTTTGGCGTTGTGCTCAGAAGATTAGATTATAATACGCAGGGGAGGCTAGGAGCTCGAGCCGTAGGTTTTTCTTTCCGGTGTGTCAACGGTATAAAGTAATAGAAAGGGTGAGTATATATCTCAGCCGTGGAGTTAACGACTCTATTGAGCTACCTAATAGAAAGGGTGAGTATATATCTACAGGAGCCCGTAAGTAAATGTAAGGAACGATATAACTAGGGCGCACGTACCTCAGCCGTGGAGTTAACGACTGAGGGACGTGACGCAGTGACATAGACTATATAAGGAAGGTGTCACGGATCAACACGAGGATCGCGAGTTGGATAAATAAGTAAGAACGGAAGTATAAATATAAAGAGACCGTTTTCAACATAAAGAACCCTTATTTTCCGAATCTGCCAGTCAGCCATCCGCCTTGGGAGGGAGCGAGTTCTACGACATGTCTCTGCCCCGTCACGGTCATTCGTACTGCGAACCACCAGCCAGTCGGGGACTGCAATTATCTCGGCCGCCCAGTCAGATGTTGGTGCGACTCAGCGGCGGCACACTTTGGAGATCAAGCTGGCTCCCCGACGCGTATAGGAAGACGCTGCCTCCAGGCTCTGGCTCCGAGGTTCGGTGGTGGAAATCTCACCCGCGCAGCACGACCTCGGTGGGCTGAACCGCGATCGATCATCGTCTTTCAAGTTTGAACGTGCGTAACGTTCGCCTTCCGTGCAGATGCAGTTGACGCTCACATGTACATCCCAAAAATACTCAGCGGGTGCGCTGCAGAGAGTGGGGAAGAGTGTCATGGAGGAATCAAAGTCACAGTGGCGTTGAAATTCGGACGGAGATCATGTATCTATGCGCGCTCTAATTTACTGATACGCGCATGCGCACGCAGGGAAACGAACCCCTCGACGTTCTGCATGGAGGCGGGCGTAGCACGGGGGGTGCGGAGAAACCGGCGTAGCAATGACTCGTGGGAAGAATACATGTAAGAGGCGATGAGGCAGCGAGAAGAAACTGGGTTGTTTGTCGCGCGAAGTACAATAGAGGAGAGCACTGCGATGATGCGAAATCGCGGGGTGGCGGGTATATTACATGTGTGCATCCGGAGGAAGCTCCGGATCATTCAACATTTAGGAGCGAGCAGCCTCTTCTTGCGAGGCGGGAGGCGCCCCGGGCCTATCCGGAGGGCTCTCCCCCTCCCCATCGAGCGGTAACGCAATCCGTCCCTCCACCGCCCGCTCCTCGTCTCCGGCCACCCCATCCCGCCCAAGTGGCTCCAACGGTGCCTCGTCCCCTTTACCGCTCAACCATCGCACGATCCACCCGCGCCGGAAGTCCTCCGAGTCCACCAGCACCCCATCGCGCAGCTTCACGCGCTGCCTTCCATAATACACCCACGCAAAGTCGAGGTACAGCGCCGTCTGCAGCACGCCGCACACCACCGCGATGGGGTCGACTCTGCCTTCGGTTGCATAGCGCCAGATCCAGTTGAGGATGTATAGGGCGCGGTAGGAGCCGAGGGCGAGGAGGTAGTGGGAGGTGATCACGGTGGGGATGCTGGTTTGGCGCATGAGGATGAGTTGGGGGATGACGCAGACGGATTCGAGGGCGATGGAGAAGGACCAGAGGACCTACGTGGCGTGGCGGGTCAGCTTCAGTCCGGGGAAGAATGGTACTGTGATACGATATAGTTCGTGTAAAAAAGCGTACCTCAGTCACATTAAAGTTGTAGTTGAAGACGAGGCCGAAAAAGAAGGCCGCAACGAGCGAGCCGCACGCGGTGCGCAAAGCCAGTTGGCCCTCGGGCGTGCGGGGATAGATCCAGCGCATGAGGAGGAGAACGTAGAACGCCGAGATGATGTAGACGAGTTTTAAGGTGGTGTTGTAGATTGAGATGAAGTGCACGAGGTCGAGGTAGCGCGTGACAAAGACTAGTGCATACATTGCTTGTGTGAGGAAGGAGACGCCTGCGGACGCGGCGTGAGCGATGTGGATGTTGCGACGGGTAAAGACTCGCCTTCGGCGCTTTTATTCCGGTGGATAGACCAGATGAGGATGCATTTTGAGGTTAAGTGTGCTAGGTCCCCCGCCAAACGAAAGGGATTCAGCATGCGTTATTCTGTACAATAGTTGGAAATGTCGAGGGGCGGTGCGCCAAGATAGAGGTGGAAGCCAAGCGGTAGTGCACAGCCTCCCTGCGGACCGTGGGAAGGCAGGGGGCTGTGTACGGGCTCGGGACCAGATCGAGAGAGATCATCACTGGTAGGTAGGTAGGTAGGTAGGATTACACGGCACGGTCCGAATAACGAAGGCCGGTTTCCAGGGAATATCCCGGTGTACAAGCAAGCTACTTCCGACCGAGTAAAATACACCTTCGCCCCTGGGCCTCCATGCACCAATCAAACTCCAGTCTGGAACATAGGACCCTGGTTTATCCGCCGGTAGGTCGAATACCAAGTTCGGACAAAATTTCTGATCTGGACCAACTAGGTTAGAGGAAAGTTCGGACAAAATGGGAGGGCAAAGGCCCGACCTCAGATCCAAAGTTCGGACATGGGGCCACTGTGGAGCAAGGTCAGATAGAAGTTCAGACAATGCAGTGGTACCTCCTTCTATTTCCTTTTTGGTATGTACCCCCCGCTGTGCGCTTGCCACTCGCAAGCTCAAAGCACACTCTGAACAATGTCAAACAATAAATAGCTTGATGCAGTGGCTCCTGCAGTGGCCGACCCGGCGAATTCCCTTGAATCTGGACAGGCATGGCTCAATGGCAACAAATCACTTAGCACCTGGTTTACTTAATACAAGATGATGGCTCGGAAACTGTGAGGGAATTCCGAGATGTTGGATGAGAACTTGGAAATGTGGTCAACCTCAACACAGCGCAACAAAAAGGAAAGGGAACTATAAGTGTTCTAGACATAGAGGAGGACGAGGATTTATTGTAGGAATATATCGGATTTTTTTGAAGCCGAAAAGACAGAATTTCGGGGAGAGAAAAAAAAATTGAAAAATTAGGTCGGAAGCAAAGTTCGGACAAAAATTGGACCCAAGGTATGTTGGGGGCAGAGTTCGGACAAAATTTGAGGGCCAGACAATGTTGAAAGTTCGGACAATTTTTCTCGGAGGGTCCAAATTCGTATTCGACCTAAGACCGGATAAACCAGGGTCCTTGGAACATGCTCAAAAGAAATCCGTGAATGTTCTGAAGGTCCGAGGGTCGAATATACATGCTCTCCCTACGAGGGTTCCTTTTTACAAAAAAAAAGATTTGCGCGCGCGAAACAGGTTTAGCGCGCGAAAGAGACGACTTTGATGCGCGCGAAAGAGTGTCCGCCCATTCTGGTGATATACTTAGGTATTCACCTTCCTCATCCCTCCTTTCCCACCATAATGGGGCATTTAACCGCTCTTTAATTTTTTACGCCGTATTTTTGAAATCCACCGCGGCTTTATCCGGTACCATACGTAGATGTATCGTTGGTCTGTGTATACGCCGTATTTTACGGCTTTTGCATACCTTGAAGAAAATTGATCTGATTTCAGAGTCAAGATGCGCATAGTCCTCTTTAAATTACCATTTACCACAATCAATGCCGGTGTCCAACAGAGAGCCCAGTTGGTCGGCTTCAGTCCTTAACTTGGATCGGAGATGTCGGCCCGTCAGCTGGGGAGCGGAGATCACCAAGGAACGACATCGGCAATGACGGCCGTGCACAGCCACGTATTTACGTGTGGCGGAACAGCTCAACGTGTGGTCCGGCGACTCCCGGCGACCACTCGGCATCTTAAAGGATGTTGATTTTATGTACGTTTTGGTAAGCCGTTATTTACGCGTAAACGCACGGTTGCGGGAGGATGTTTACGAGCTGCCCCCGTCCCGTCCCATTCCCGTACCGTTGAAGAATACTGTAAAACTGTCGACGTAACGGCACTTAACAATTTTTACGGGCCGTCGGTCACGGTTTGATGCCCCGAGTTGAACCACAGAAGGGCAAACCGCCCGCGCAAGCCTGTAGCTAAAAAAATGTGGCATTACTCAACAAAGCATCGGGAGGCCCTGACCGCTTTACTGCGGCCCTGGCCTCTCTACTGCGGTCAAAACACCGTAAAGAGCTGCGCTACATGGATCATGCGCACCAGCCATGGGAGTCCAGCTCACTGATATGATATGGAGTTTCTAAGGGCTGTAATCTATTCCCGACCTACGATAACACTCGTAGCCAAATTTGCATATGGTATCCTGGCAATATTCCACTCGGTCCCCGTTTTACGTGCTTGAGCTTATCCAGACGTCCTTATTTTCCACTAACTGTCTCTCTCTATCCCTTGGTTCTCAGTTGCCGCAGCGGATCGGAAAGTTGAGGCCGTGAGCTCGGCTACGGCTCATCCGGCACTACTACGCCGCAGTTCCTACTCGGCATATTCTCATTGAGGAGTCGATTTTACCATATCACATCATTTCAGATGCTAATCAGAGGAGGGAGGGAGGGAGGGAGAATGGGCTGACGGGAATTCGCGATACGCTCATAACAGAGGAGAACTTATCCTCTATTCCCCGTTCATGAAATTTACTTATGCAAAAATCCTCCGAACCATGAGCTCGACTTGAAAATTTTCAATCCCCAGGCATTCAGTCATCGCCCGCTGGTTCTTTAATTGACACGGCGCCTTGCCGAACATGTCAGACCGCAGTTCCAGCATCTGTTTGAGAGTTGGCATCTAACTGCGCAGACTCCACGGGAAATAACTGACGTTCTCCTACTGCTGCGTATGATCTCGGTTGCTGGCTGCCCTCGGTAACCGTTATTTACTCATTGGAAACCCAGGTAGGGTTTAAAGACCAACGACTTGGCCTCAGAACTCGTCCCAATGCTTCCCTTTCGCAAACTCGCGAATTTCCTCCCGATTATATCTGCTGTTTCAAGCAGCCTGGTTGTACACGAGAACCGGAAAGCCGCTCCTGCCGGGTTCATAAACCAAGGCGCGGCTCCCTCCACAGACGTGTTGACTCTACGATTTGGCTTGGCTGCCAACAATCTCAATGGCCTGCAAGAAAAGCTCGTCTCCATCTCCACTCCCGGCAACTCGGACTTCAGGCAATGGCTTTCGAAGGATGAGGTGATCATACCTTTGTTCAACTCTGCAATTGGCTAATTCCTATATCTATCTATAGGTCAAGTCGTTCGTCCAGCCGTCCAACGAAACAGTTTCAGCTTTCAATTCCTTTGCCACCACCAACGGGTTAAAGCCCACCGTCATCTCGCCGAACGGTGATTGGCGATCTCTGACTCTGACAGTCTCCCAGGCCAACCAGCTGTTTGGCGCGCAGTTCGAGAAGTTCTCGCACGCATCGTTCACGGAACCCATCACGCGCACCCTGACGATCTCACTACCTTCCGAGTTAGTTGGCCACATCGACATAGTCCACCCGAGCACGTCATTTACCGGCCGCAACTTGAACCCGGGTTTTGCCCGGCTCCCTTTCTATCCCCGCAGTTCCGAGAAACGCACCGAGCCCGTTGCGTCCTGCAACTCGAGCAGGCCCGACGGCATCGTAACCCCAACTTGCTTGCAACAAATCTATGGGATCCCTTCAACTCTGGCCACTCAGAAGAACAACAAAATCCTTGTGACTGGATACTTGGGCGCATCACCAAACCGAACGGATCTCGCTGTTTGTCCCTCTGTGTGGACCGTGTAGTTTTGCCTAATAACTGTCCTGTCTGTAGGCGTTCCTTGAACAGTTCCGACCGGATATACCTCCGAATACAACATTCGACTTGATGACTATTGACAACGCGACGAATCAAGATCCTGAGGATGTCTTCGCGTCGGAAGCAACTCTTGACGTCGAATATACAATCGGCACGTTTGTCAAGACTTCAGCCGCGCTTTGCAGATACTGAATTATGATTGATAGGTCTCGCGACGGGAGTGCCCGTTCAGTTCCTCTCTGTTGGGGGAAGCAGTGTCTCAGATTTGGTGACCCCCATATTGGACACGAACACTTTTCTTGACGAAGTCGACAACCCGCCGTCTGTGATGACAACCTCGTATTCAATCATGGAGAGCCAATTTGAAAGCGCCGTTGCCAAGTCAGCGTTTCATAGGCCTAAGCAGCTTCCCGTTCACTGAATATTTTGCAGGAAGATCTGTGACAGTTACATGGCCCTAAGCGCGCGGGGAATTTCCGTTCTGTTTGCTTCAGGAGATGTGAGTTAGCCTGTTTTTAATATTTCATTCGACAAACTTAGAGGATTGATATTCGTACAGGGAGGTGTGCGTAGCACCCAGGACAATAGTAGCCTTCCTGGCGCTTGCGAGAGCAATGTGTTCATCCCCGAATTCCCCGGGTCCTGTCCCTATGTCACCGCTGTCGGCGCGACTCAGGGATTTAGCCCCGAGGTGGCGACCAACCTGACAGGCGGCGGGTTCTCGGATTTATTTTCGAGACCCTGGTACCAGATTCAGGCGGTGGACGGTTTCCTGAGAACAATTCCCCCGGATTTCGCAGGGACGTTCAATAAATCGGGGCGTGGGTACCCTGACGTCGCTGCTCAAGGGTGGGACTTGGACATGGTGTTTGAGGGTACAACCTTTACCGACGGAGGAACGAGTTTCTCGTCCCCGATCTTTGCGTCAATAATCGCTCTGATCAACGATCGACTTGTCGCCGCGGGAAAGCCGGTTTTAGGGTTCCTCAATCCGTGGATTTATGCTAATTCAAAGGCATTTACGGATATCACTGAAGGTCACAACTCTGGCCTTTCTTGCCCCGCATCATCGGTGAGCTCTTCAATCATTTGAATTCGATCGATTTCGCACAGTCTATCTGATCTGCTTGGAAAAATCATCGTAGGTTGCGTTTGACGCGACGAAAGGATGGGATGCACTTAGTAATTCCGCGCCGTTTTTAAGCGCCCTGCCGATCTGATATCTCTCCTGCTAGCTGGCGTCGGATCTCCTGTTTTCGCCAAGTTGCTTACCGCTGCTTTAGAATATTAGTTACACTAAGTTTCCCATATTCCTTGATGCAGTAATTGCTTCCTGGAAATCAAAAGAATGAGGGCAAAGAGAAATGAAGTGGGAGTGCGACAAAGGCATCAGATCACCTTAGGGAACCAGTGAACCACGCCGCCAACGCGGAGCGGAAGAATGAGGTGTCGTCCCATTCGAGGGCCGGTCCAATCTTGTCGCCTCCGGAGTTTTGTGATCCTGGCGGTCCCCACCAGTGTCTATTCTCAAGTCGAATGCAATGTAAGACGTAAGTAAGTGCTCCGCGCACGGGTTTTACTTCCATGGGGGAATCCGTTTCCAACCTCTCCGGTTTTTGAAATAATTTGGCGGTGATCGGTTTGTGTTTATATGTTGCAATGTCCCGCGAGCGACCAGAACTTCACGTGGCATTTTTCTGCGATTGATCGAGGATGGGTAGGTTTCACGCCCGCCGACGATTTGAACCCATGTTCAGAACCGCAGGCACGGTGTTGGCGTACTTAAACGGCACAATATGCTGGCCTGCCGCGTCATATAGCCAGGAAATGCGAAGAGCAAAATTAAGTTCATCAGCCTTGCCAAAGCTGCAGAACAAGAGCTCCCTGCAGCTCTCCCTGCACATTAACGGCCGAACGTAATGGCAAATCCACTTGCACTGATAACCGAAGAAGCCCGACAGGAAGGATTGCTGCCCTGGAAACATGAAACGGGAGATGTACTTACGACCACGATGAATCCAATACACTCTACTCCACTGATAAAAAATGACTCCCCCGGGCCTAGGATCACCGTGTCTGACTCTGAAAATGCCGGCCCCGTTATGTAACCGATACCGGGGAAGCTGATTACCCAGTAAACAGCAATGGGGGGTCCGATCAGAATTTGATTTTGGCCGTTTCGTTCGTTTGGTACGTATTCTGATCGGAACCTCCGTTTTTGGGCTGTTTTCATGCACCAAAGTGATATGACCTCGGTGGCCGACAACTGCCGGCACAAGAGAACGATGCTTGAAAATGGTGTTATGTCCGCATATTGACGAAACTTTCAAGAAAATATACTAGGTATATACGTCTGTAAGGCCTTAATTCCATCTGCATCCTCCTCGTCCACTAGTCACCCAGCGCACTTCTTTCGGGTTCTCCGTACAAGAAAGTAAAAAAAGATTCTCGACCCGCGGGAGCAAATTTCGAGGGTGTGTTGCAGTGTGTTGCTCAGAACAAATACGTGCAGGTGGATACAATTAAAGCAAGTGGGGAAGAAACAAGAGTAGAAACGTAAATTGTGACGTTAAGCCGGGTGTAAGATTACGAGACGTCAATGCGCCGACGCCGTAGAAACGATTCCGAGAATTTTGATGCCCGTGAAGAAGATGCCGCCCAATATATTGAAGACTTCCTGCTCAGGGTCCCGAAATGCGATATAAATCACGACCATTTTTTGGCAGAAGGATATAGGACTCGAACTGCATTCTTTTGCCACGCTAACATGGGCCAGTACGACGATCTCGTTGGGTGTGTTTCATGCCTTTTTCCTCGAATCTCATTGATATGTTGTTCGCAGGTCGATGTTAATCGGCTCCTGGCTCGCCGCCATGTTGTACGGGTTGACGGTCTGCAAGACCTGGGAATATGTGGCGAGGTACCCGAAAGACGTGCGATTTAGGAAGGGGCTGATCCACCGCCTCGTCGTCGGTGCCATTCAGACGGGCTCTACCACGAGCACGATTGCCGTCGTGGTGGTGGTGTCGTATTACATAAACAAGGAGAGCAACGGTGTGCTTCATATCATTCGATCTGACCGTGCTTCGTGGATTCCCGGTAACGTAAGTTACTGGGTTTTATAGGGCGCCCTAACTTCAGCCACTTGCAGTAGATCACATTTTCATTACAAGGACAAACAAGGATCTGTCATAAGAGATGAGTCATTGTTTGAGAACCCAGCAATAGACCACCTTTTGACCAATTTTTCCTGCCTGCTATGAGTGGAAAAATCTTTTGCTTCATGGGTGTTTTTCTTTGATTTTTTGAGCTGCGCTACAGATTGCTGGACTCCAAATGAGATTCACTTGATGTGTCATTTTTGCTACGTGGCTAACTACCGCCGGACGCGGCCATCATTTTCCGTCTGAACGTCGGCCGATGGCACTTCGGCCGATCCCTCGTCACACCTATGCCCCCATATATGTCGTTATGAAAGTGTCTAAAGCTTTTTCACGGTATAAAAAGCTAGATTGACCAGACTATTTATTTAGTTTAACAAAGTCTACAGACCCAATTGGACTTAGACAATCCGGGAAAGTATCAAAGATGTTTATACTCTAAGAAAAAAATTTGGGTAACTGGGTGACTTTCCATAAGCTCAGATTAATCCTGGGGGATATATCTGTGCTTTGCCGAGGCACCTGTCAGGACCCCATCAACGGGAGAACACGAAAACGTACAAGATTTATTGTGAATATCGTATAATCTGGAGAGGGGGTAGCTACCCCTCTGCAGATTATACATAACAGAATAGACTGTTTTGTGCCATTCGGGGGGCGATCTTTATCTCCATTTCGTATCTCAGATAGGTTACTGGGCACCCGGGTACCAGTATGAATGGCCTCCCGAGCACTTCTGACCTTCTTAGAGGAGGAAAACATGGGTCCGAATATTTTATTCTGTACTTATGGGAATACACCAGGTTAATCCGCAAAGAGAATTTCTGGGATTGGTCCCATCACTGGCACCCTTAAAAAAGTTCCGGGAATATTCTAAGCTTATGGAAAGTCAACCACTAGCCCTTATAACTTAGAGTGTTGCGGCGAGCAACGTAGTTACGTATGACTTCACAGATACGAATACCCGAAAAATGTGGTAGTTCCCATCAGATTTCATCGCGGCTGTTGGTTCCGCCACCGCTGTCGGGATTTGCCGCCCGCCGCAGGTGGATTAATTTTGACCGTGGCATGGGCCCTAGCCAATATTTGAGTTCCCAAATCACTGAATAAAATGTCTTGGGCTACTATCACTATATTTTAGCTCAGCTATGTAGTACAGAGTGCTCTCCAGTCCCAGAATGCTCCCTAAGACTACCAATATTGGCATGAGATGGGCATACATGGATGTATTTGGGCTCATACAACCTCAGAAATACTACCCAACTCATTGAAGACTCAGAATAACCTTTGAAACTATAAACTGAGGCTTGGAAAGATCATACAGAGGGATTAGACAGGAGGCGCAAAAGTCGCATGCAGGTTTCAGAGCCGCACATGGCAATGCATATTTTTTAGCTCTCGGGCATGACTAGGAGTGCTGTAGACGCTGTCTGACCACCAGATCCTCCTCCAAAGAAAGCCGCATGCAGAGAGCTTGCGCACCAAAAAAGCCGCATGCGGCTTTGCGCATCCTGTCTATTTACTGCTCGAGGTACTATCTGGTTTGAAATTGGTCTGACTATTACTTGGTAGAACATGCAGTTGGCAGGCCAGTGGACCTTAGATTGGTGCCAAACCACATTTCAAACACTCATTGGTCCTCATATACCATGCTAACTAAAAGCTATAATTTTTTTTTCCGCGGCCGGAGGCCCTCCCCGTCCCAAAAGATAAGGAGATTCTTTATCTTGGAAGCCCCTTGTGACTTCCCAACTACTGGTTGCACGGAGCTTTGACAGTGGTACATTCAATATTTGATTTCAACTTTTTCCCGTTACCGGGCCCTGCCGCTCGTCGGCCTTACCCGCTTTATTCATCATCAATGTAGTTCCGACAGCGTTCAACTACCTGATGAGCCCGTTGTACGTGGTGACGCTGCTTTACAACTTGAATCTGCAGCGGCGTGACGGTACCAGTCGTTCCGGCAGAGGCCGCTCACGCTCGACGGACAATCGTGTGAACGACATCTCTCTGGGCGTTCGTGAGTCCCTTCTCAAGCAAGTGACTGACGTCCCTCCGCTGAAGGCCATGCACTCTCCTTTCTCCATTGCAGAGTTCTACCACACAACAGTTGTAACAACGGACTCAGCCGGGGTGAACGCGCTCCGCACAGTCGATGTACGGTTTCATCCCATTACATCAACACATGCAGGCTCTTAAATGCATCACAGCCCTCCTCCACGAGTCACGTCGAGACGAAGGCGAAGGAAGATACCAATGGTGAGCCGTTTATGCTCACATCTTCTTGCGTATGACGTCGCACTGTCGCCCACTGTGGAGGAATGGCTGGTATGCAGAGAGTCCACGCCGAGGGAGAGCATGACAATAGGAGAGGATGGAACGCAGTGAAGAAACATTCTTTTTCGGACAAAAGACGCACGGGACATAATATGATACAAATTAATGACAGAGGTCCGCATGTATGCGCGTTCCAACGGCATTTACCACTTGCGCTGTTGAAATTCGCTGGTCCGCCGGAGCTCGTGAGCGCTGAGGCAGGATGGGGCTGTTGGCCTCGGTGTTCGCGGAGTCGAGGCATGCGAGAGGACCAATACAGTGGGTGCCCCGGCTGCGCCGAAATGCTGGTGAGCGAATTTCGAAAATAGCGCCGGAGTCGCAGCCGCAAAGAAAGTTAATTGACTCGATCTTGGTGAAGGGTTCGAGGCAGTCGCCGTAGAATTTAGAGCTGCCATAGACGTGGATTTTCCAGGCGTCCCTGAATTTTCGTGACCCTGGGTCACTTCGGAAATTGACGTCCCGGGCGCGTTGGTTGAAGTCGCGCGAACGAATTGACTGGAGGTCGGGGGAGGACTTTACGTAATCTGCGAGAACCACAAGGAATTTGCCTGCGGGAGGGTTAGTCTAGAAGATAGGAAGGTAGAGCGAGAAAGGGGGCTAAGTTCTTCGTCCCATTCGCGTTGTCGGGCAGAACGAGAAGTTGAGAATCATCGTGAATTTTGCTGGCCCCACGATAGGGCGACATTAATATAGCGTGCTCGACGCGCCAGTCTGCGCGGACTCCGGGTGAACGCGCAGGTAATTGGCCCTTGGGACATTAGTCACCGCATGTCGGACGAGAAAGTCAGGAGACCTACCAGCGAGAGCGGGGCGGCGGAGGTGCGGTGGGCGGAGGCCGTGGCTTCCCGTAGTCTCTCTTCACAGACGCTATAGAATCATTACCAAATCATTACTAGCTCGCAGTGCCTGCTTGATTTTACTTAAATTATATGCTTGGCGGTGCCGGAAGAGGAAATGGAGAGCTTTTGGCGATGCCACGCCAGGGGAAGTTCAAGGAAACGTCGTGGAAAAGATTAACGGGGATTACAGTAGAAAATTAGAGCGGAGTCGTGAGCCCAGTGAAAAGGCCGAGATCAAGATGACAATCTGCTTGCGGTTGTTTGTCTAGACAGTCCGAGTCATTCGGTTATTCGGGCCATGCGCCGCTTCTTTGCTCTTCTTAGTCTGGTCGTCCTTTCAAGCCTCTCGTTGCGTTGTTTGCGCCGACGTTCATCCTAAGTGCACTGCTACGATGAAGCAACGGACACCTGAACTTGGTTTGGGCTTTGATTTCGTTCGGACGGTTCGGCGCTTCAAACGGCTGAGTCACAAGACAGCTACTGCCTGGACGGCGCTCGAGGCGGCTCGACATGCTCCCATGTGCGCCTCCCTTCTGATGTCGCAGCCTCTTTGCCTCTCTGGATTCTCCTCATTTACTACATAGGCCTCCTCGGTCTTCAAAACCGCCTCGGTCGTATTTTGTAGTGTAAATTCCCATGGTTTCCACCCTCGGATGCCCTCTCCTACGTTGTTCCAGGGCCGTAATCCTTACGGCCGTAACCGCATATGGTACGGTGGACCTCTTTGAAACAATATCCAATCGCAAAGAAGAAGGCAGGGAAATAAGATCGAGTGCAAATGGAGTTTCAACGCGCGAACTGTCGCTCCACCAAAAAAAAACAAAACCTTTAGGACATGGATCGGCGGCCGAACGAGACTTGGAGAGATCTCGTAACGTTCTGATTCTCGTAACGTCTTTTATTCCAATGTGTTCCTTTCGAAGCTAGTCTCGTACACTGACGCTTCAGCCAATGACGTTCGTACCTCGTGCGAAGCCCATTTTGGCTTGATTGCCCTATGATAGACGAAGTTTTGGACCCTGAAATCTAGGTTGCATAATTATTCATCCCAGTGCATTGCTGTTGTTCCCCGACGGGAAAGGTGGAAATTAGTCCGTGCAATCCCGGAGAATACTTGATGTCACCTAGAATCGCGGGGCGACTACTTCCAATACAAGAGCGCGGTGGGCCGCGAAGCGGCTCACCACTTCGGCTGAGGAAGTAAAGTGGCTAAAGAGGGCGTAATTTCGGCTATCTCACTCAACTCTGACAATTCGAAGCTGATGATCCAAATATTCGGGTCCGATAAGCCAAAAGTGGGGATTTACAAGGCTTCAGACAGATTTCATAAAGAGGGGGATTTAAAGTAACGAAGCACCCAGTTCTTGCCCTTACCAAACCATCAAATCGATGGATATCTCGCTACTCCTGACTTTGGTGGCTTTGTGCGTCTTCGTGTATCTGCGGAAAGTAGGATCTCGGGAAGCAGGACTCCCTCCGGGCCCACCCACTGTGCCCTTGCTTGGGAACTTGCACATAATGCCAACGGAATTTGCTCAGCACAAGTACGTGCCCTTTACAAGACTCGTTTTGGCCTTACGCAAGTCTCTCTAGGTTTACTGAATGGGCTCGGAAATATGGCGGGATTTATTCCGTGAGCGCCAATTCATACTGATGTTTGGAGGGGCTCATTTACTCGCCGCTTCAGCTGAAAGTGGGTTCCGGGACAGCGGTGGTGCTCACAGACCCTGCAGCGGTTAAGGAGCTGATGGATAAGCGGAGTGGCTCGACAGTTGACCGACCTCCTTCGCACGTCGTTGATCTTGTCACCGGAGGGTTGAATATGGTATGTGCTAATTTTTCAATGAGGCCACGACATTCCTCACCATACCCCCGCTGTAGGCCTTTGCCCACTACAGTGCGTCCTTCGCTGTGCAAGTTGCATTGACACTAACCAGATTACATGCAAGCCGAAAATTGGAGGATCCTCCGTAGGACAGCTCATACTATTCTGACACCTCAAGCCTCTGCTCGACACTTGCCAATTCAGCGGGCTGAGGCTTCGCAGCTCCTCCACGATATTTTACGGCACCCTCAGGCTCGTTGTACAGTTTTATTACCAGTCTCAGCTTTTGACTTGCTATCAGGGCTTTTATACCCACATCCGGCGGTACTCTAACTCTGTCATTCTGTCCGTGCTCTATGGGAAGCGCTCGCCGCGATACGAGACGCCCCAAACCACCGCGTTCTTCAAGGCCCAGCACGAATGGATGCTGGTCCTTGAGCCCGGTGCTACACCCCCCATCGACATGATTCCTATCCTGAAATACGTTCCGGAGCGGTGGGCGAAATGGAAGCGTGATTGCGCGAAAACGCGTAAACTGCAACGAGATCTGTATTTCGGTCTGCTGGACGAGACGAAGGAGAGACTGCGGAAGGGCGAAGAGAACGGCAGCTATATGGAGGAAATATTAACGAGACAGGAAGAGTTTGGGATGGACCGAGAAATTACGGGGTTTGATTCCGCATTTTTTTGATCGGTCACCGAGCTCATAGCCACTCAGGTATCTCGGTGGCGTGCTGATTGAAGGAGGATCGGACACAATCTCGTCATTCCTTCAATCCCTCATCTTGGCGTTGACTGCATATCCTGACGCGCAAAAGAAAGCACACGACGAAATGGATCGTGTGGTTGGCGAGCATCGCATGCCTACTTTGGATGACCTGGAAGAAATGCCTTACATTCGTGCCATGATTCTGGAAGTGCGTTTGCTGCGTTCGTGCCTTTAATGGGGACTTACTCCAAAATTAGACGCATCGATTCCGACCGGTATTACCCCTCATAGTTCCTCACAGTACAGTGACTGCAGAAGAGGTACGTCTTTCCCACAAAGACGCGCCATCATCCACCTTATCTGCCCAGTACAACGGTTTTACTATACCTCAAGGGACCACCATCTTCGTCAACGTTTGTGAGTTCAAGAAATTTTTCTTTGTGCTCGCGTCTCACTACACCAAATCCGTTTTAGGGGGAATTTTCCATAACCCAGGTGAACCCAGTTCTTCTCATTCGGGTCCAATTTATAGTTGATCTTCAGATCTTTACGACGACCCGGAGAGTTTCATTCCGGACAGATATCTGCTCACCGAAAATGGCACAAAACCAGGCGTTGATGACAGCGATATGCGGCCGAATTTAGGGTTTGGAGTTGGTCGCGTCAGTCCTACCAACGTTCGTATTTTTTATATTTAACCACCTTGAACTACAGAGAGTGTGCCCTGGCATTCACGTGGCACAGAATTCGACAGTACTTTGTCGTACCACAGCCGTAATTCTACCCTGCTCACAAATTTCAATAGAGCATCAACGCTATAAACTTCATTTGGGCATTTAACTTCACCCCAGCCACGGACGGGGATGGCAATCCCATAAAGCCGGATATATTCGATTATGAAAAGGTGAATAGATGTTATGTCATGATCACACAGTGCACTGCGACGCTGACTTGCGCAGGGACTTTCGACTGCGCCGCGACCATTCAAGTGCAACATCACCCCTCGCTCACCAGAGAGGGCGGAAATCATCGAACGCGAATTCTTCGAAGCAGCGGATACGTTCTCGAAATTCGAGTTCGGGCTTAGCCCGGAAGATCAGGAATTTGTGGCCAATTCCCGGCTGCCATATATCAGCCGATAGGCTCGGTGCCTTTCTTCCTAATTTATTGTGTAGTAAACTTGCGTCGCAGTTCTCGACAAATTGTAAATTTTCTCAAAACCAGCAGCCTCAATCACGGAATAAGTAATCCAGGCAAAAATCGACACGAATATTGAACGTCATCACGTGCTCCGAAAGTTGAAACTATGAGGACCCCCGATTATCCCTATGGAGGTCGGATTCGAAATTCGGGCTATAATTTTTTTTTGTCCGAACTTTTGTCCGACCTGTGCCCAGAAGTTTTGTCCGAATTCCGGATCTGACCTGGGCCGGACCGAAATTTTATCCAAACTTGAGACCAAGTTCATTTTTGCTCTGGCGCCCTTGAATATTGCTCAAAAAATCAAAATAAATTATATTCTGCTACTCCATCATCCTCAGCCACTTCTACAATGTCAATATTGACCTTGCCTTTGCGCTGTACTATGTTGAGGCTTGCAACTGCCCTCGATAACAACTCCGTCTCACCGATCAGTGCGTCCAACACGTGGTACGCACGCAACCCAATTTCAACATGACCAGTAAATATAACTTCATGCGATTGAGATCGTCCTCCAAGGGAACGATTGCTAGAAATGAACTTGATGGTAGATGTGCAAACCGAATGGTTCCTGATGCGGAATCGCGGGAGTGGGCACTCTTGAATTGTCGCATTTTCATTGTGCATGCGAGGCAGCGAGGCCACCATCAATTGTCCGAATGCGGGTCCGACCTCAGCACCGCTCCCGACCCATTGTCCGAACTCTTGACCCGACCTGTCAGGTCTAAAAGTGGATTTGTCCGAATTTTGGCTCTGACCTTGGCGAGGCCGATCCGTAATTTTGTCCGAACTTTGGATCCGACCTTTATAGGGATAATTGGGGGTCCTAAACTATGGCGGTCCGGATGCACATTTATTTCCGCCCCGCAAACTTACCTTTTTTGGCATCCTCGCGCGCGAATTTGGCGTTTTGATCCCGTCGGTATGTTTTGCGAGGACGGTGTCTTCCGCCCCGCGCGATTTTGTCGCCGCGCGCGCACGCGAAACTTATTTGGTGGTCCCCCGAAAAATTGGCTTGATGAGCAAAGGTCAGTAGTTAAATTCGCGATAAGGTACAAATTGGATTAAGGATTAAGAGCCTGGGGGCATGTGAATGGAGGGAGGTACCAATTGAAGGTGCTTGCAAGTGATGGTCCACTGTTGAAATTCGAACATGGATGTACACGTGGTAAATGAGGATGATATGCATCGATGCGTAGCGTGCTTGAAGAATCAAGGGCTGAACGGGGAATGATGCGGATGCGGAGGAGGAGGTGGGTTGTACGATGGCGTCGCATACAGCAGCACCAATTGGCTCATCAGCTTGAATAGCCATCGAAACCGCCACAGCTTCGCCGACAAAAGCGTCTTCGGGTCCGGGATGCACAACGGCCGGAATTTGAAGGAGCTGGCCAGTGAGTTGTCTATCTTTGAAAAACGTTACGTCCAGAGTCCGATGGACGATGACAGCCGCGAGATGTCCACCGATGGAGGAGCCTGCAACGATATGTCCCTTCTTCAGGTCTGCGGACAAGAGGCTTTGGGATTTCGCCGCCGCCTATGAATTGTCATGATTGGTTAGTCCATGAAATCATGTAGATGACTACATGCCCATTTGAGAGCGGAGTAGCAAGTCTGAGGAGCGTATCAGATGGACTTGAATATACAATTACCAAGTGGGGAACGAACTGGTATTCGACGTTCACGATTGAGATCTGTAGTTCGACACATATCGTCTTCAATGAGTAAGCATCCAACCCGATGTTCCCGTCCATCCTTCCTAATCATTTCTCCCATTAATGAGGCTTAGAGACGCGGGGAGAATCCTTACATACCTCCCTCATGACTGTCCAGAGCATAAGTGGGAACGTTGTTTCAGTGCTTTCTTTGGACGTCGGAAATTCGGAATGAAGCTCCGTACACGATTTTCCCGTTCGTAACATCCACTTGGTGGTCACTGACCTGGTACTCGGTGTCTGAACACAACCATTCAATGAGCTACTCCCACACAAAACGGAAAGAGACATGCACCTTTCCGTAACCTTCGAGGGGTGACCAGGAGTACCTCGCGCACCCAATCTGGTCCATATTGAATTTAATCTCTGAACCTTTGCTCATCAGGTTAATTTTGCAGGGGACCATCGAAGAAAGTTGCGCGCGCGCGGGGTCAAAATCGCGCGGGGCGGAACATGCCGTCCGCACAAAGCATGCTGACGGGATCAAAGCAGCCATATCGGCCCTACGTCTGCGGCCCGGTTTTCCTGGCGTGACAAAACAGAAGCTGTTGGGCGTTGGCTTGGTGGAGATGCTGCGGGACAGGGAGGTTGGTGAGCTTGCGTGGGTTGTCACCGCACGGATGGGATGGCCGCCTGATAGGGAACATGATGGGCAAACTGATCAGAATATTTAGATCAACTGACAAAGAAATTCTGTCGGAAATTTGTAATTTGTATCACAAGGCGCTGTAAGGCCTTATAAGGCCATAAGAGGATTTAGTATTATAAGGGACTTATAAGGGGACCGTTATGGATAAGATGGCTAGGTTTTTATAAGAAACTGGGCATTATAAGGGCTTATAACGCTCTAGGTTTATCATTAGGAAAAATCGTTGAACGACTACAACGTTGTACTGACTCAACTTATCTGCTTCATTACAATCTATTGATCCTTCTTGCGCATTATTTAATCATTACTGATTACTGACTAGATTATGTCTGAAGAACTGGTTAGTTAAGATTTAATTAATGACAACTACTTAAGGGAACCGAACTAGTGACCACGCGATAAGGTAAGGAAATACAAATATGACAAAACTACTGCTACGCTATGCTACCATTCCTTGTGTGGTCACCGTAGTTGACATATGTAGTTCCCAACGCTTCAGATGTAAATGACCCGAAATCTCCTCGACTTTCCTGGCTGCGTTTTTCATGCTTCGCGTTGGGGTACAGGTGAAATCATTGTTGGTGCAGACATACCACTACCTGAATATGGAAGGTTTGCAACTTTACTTCAGGTACACGGAATCGAGCACCTCATACTCCACAATCCCGCGCATATCGAGTCCACACCCCGAATCAATTTTTGACGTCGTCGCGCTTCTCCTCACTCGCCAAAATCCACCCATACACCTTGCACCTTCAACAGGCGCTCCTCCCACTGAAAGCTCGATTACATGTTTCAATCCTGATTTCAAATATTTGAGAGTCTAGGTGGAGGGTATTGCACTGGGTGCTGGTGTCTGCCTGCACAACCTGTGTGGACCAGCACCGCGCGCTAATTATCACACGCGTCAGAACAGCGTAAAGAAAGAACACCTAAAGAACAGCCACGCACGTAAAATTAGCCAATACATTCTTCCTATTCGGCATGAGGAGGTATCTGCACCACCGCCGCGCGCGACAAATCGTGAGTCCGTGCTCCCCGACACACTAAACGGACAGTGGCAGTTGTGATTCAGCACCGTCCCGGACTCGTATAATAGCTGGTCCGGCCGCGCCCGCCCACTGCGCCAGCGCACTCGGCATGTTGTTTACGCTTTACAGCCTGCCCGCATTCATCTTGTCTATCTCCGCTCACGTCAAGTACAGTTCAAGTCAAGGAAGTCAAAGTCGACTTCTGCGTACCTGCGAGATACCCAACTCGAATCCCTGTGAGACGTATCGCAAGCCCAATCACGAGTCAGATCCGCGAGTAGAACATAAATTACGGTACAATCTCCCACTGCCCCAAATCGCGAGCGCGCTGTCCGAGTTGATTGAGAAGACCATAGTTCTCTTGATCGTGGCGTTCATTAACATGGGCTAAACTGCTAAGTTCGTAGTACATACCTTCGCGGCATTTTCCTCAAGGTCTACGCAACCAGTCTAGACTCAGGAGTGGCGCAGGTGATATGAGCCCGCAATCATGGTCGTCGGCCCGCATGCAGTGTACAGAGGCACGATAAAGAAAAGATATTGCGCCCATGAGTGCGGTGCGGCCGGTAGTGCTCATTTTTTTAAAGCACTTGGCACATGCGATCTCTGCCTGATACGGCGTGAACGGCATGTTGGTCCACCGCACGCGCTCGTGCATGTCGGCGTGGTGCTCCCCAAAGAATCAGCGTCGGGGGCTTCTGTGACGGCGGCGGCTGGTAGTCGGCGCGGTCACGCAGCCCCGGGTAATCTCTGGACACGAGGTTCTGGGTGAGGTTCGCCTCGAGACGGCGGCGCCATGCGCGCAATGTGCGGGAATAATCTAGGTATGGTTAATAAAGTGGACACAAAAGGAGAGACTTACGGGCTGCGTGATTTTCGACACCGTCAAGAGTAAAACAACCCTGCGAGGACGTTTGGGCGGCCGTGATCAATGCAGTTGCGCTGGGAAGGAGGAGTTGGGCCACATGTAGTGGCGCATGAAGTCCTCCGCTCTGATGACCTCGCGATGAATTGGGGTAAGGGGGAAATAAGAAGAGGGACTGATTGATATCCGGAGTAGCGGAGTTCGGGGAAAGTGGAAGCGCTGACAACGACCGTCGCTTGCGACGACTTGAGAGAGCAAAATCGACCAACTTGAAATATAAATTATAATATTTCGACCCGACATGCTGTAGAAGGCCGTCAGTTTGATGCGAACGAAGGATGAACTCCGGAAAAACCTCGAGCATCTCAATGCTAACAAACGCGTCGAAAGCCTTTTCGAATTCGGCGGGGATTTCCCGATAATCAAGTAGGTGGACTCAGATCTTGCCTTCAAACCCAGCCTCCTTGATCCGTCCCTCTGCCAGCTGTTTTTGCTCGATCGATAACGTCAGCGCGTCGACTTCACAACCAAAAGTACGAGCAGACTATTGAATACAAAACATGAGCTCAGGTGCGGAGTATGTGGAAAAATGCAAACCTCGATAGCAAGACCGCCCCATCCACTGCCGAATTCGAGAATCCGGTGGCCAGGCTTCACACGCGCCTTTGTGAGGACGTGGCGAATCTTTCGGAGCTGGGCGCTCTCCAGGTTGCCGGGAAAGGGTCCGGACTCAAGATCGTCACGGACTCCACCCCGGCCCACAGTGCGCACGAGTACATCATTTCCGTGCTCAAGAAGGCCTGCGTTCGAGAATATTAGATGAATAGGCGTAGGGAGGCGAGAGGAAAGATGTGCCATGAACAACTCGTTGGACTGGTCGTAACTGGCAATGACATTGAGGCGGGCTTGGGACCGGGTTTGGCCGAGAAAGCTGTTGTACAAGCCGGAAACGGTTGACGAGATCTTGGCCACGGTTGACGATAGAGTGGCCTCCATGCCAGACTGATTCTCCAGCCACAACTAAATGGTCGACGTCATGAATTGAGATAGAGCTAGGTGGTGAGTTACGTCGGGGTCGGAGCACGCCGGATCCCGCACCGCGGGTGCACATTGTGACGTCCTCGAACGACTAGGTGAGCTCTTGCAGACGTCGCTCGCCGGGAGTCCGCGTGTTCGTAAGGGAGCCAGTTGTAGTCGAGACATCCTCAGTTTGGCTAGCATGAGACCGTGAACATAGCTTCACCTAAGTTGGATGTGATAAGGAGATGACCCAGGGGTCATATGAAAGGGAAATGTACCTGACTCGGCGACCACCATGGCGGTGATCATCCTCCGCTCGCTGAGCTGAGACATCGGCGGGTAGTGGAGGCGGACGCGGCAGGGCAATAGGTTAGCCGCCTACGTAGCGCGAGGCACGGATTCGTGTCCGCGGGACGTGTGCGGCTAGTGCGTGCAGCCGTGCTGTGTGTGAAGTGCAGTGGGTGATGGTGACTAGTTTTCGCGCAGGTCCTTATGCGCGGAGTGCAGAATGAGGAGGCATGCGGCACTGAACAGCTGCTGTGAGCGAAAGACGGAGAAAGAGCATGTTCTCTGAGACGCACTTTGAGTGGGAGCGCAACGATCTTCGCGGCGCTGCCATGGCTACGACCCTGTGCTTCACGTCCGGAGCACCTCCCTCATCCACCCGCCTCGTCGGAGTCAGTACAGCGGTATCCAGCTGGGGCCTTGGAAGTGACTACATTGTTACTGTACGCTTGTACACGATACGGCTGGGAAATACCTCACCAGTGGTTCCTCTGTGTATCCTCTAGAATTATATGCATTATAAGAGGTTTTAAGGCATGTATGGGTCACGAAATTGCCCAGCTTGAGAAACTGAATGCCCCGAACCGCCGAGACAATTGCGAATGCTTTGTACACGATTTGGAGGCGTATTCATGCGTGTGAGGCCATCGAGAGAGGTGGATGAGGACAGAATTAAGGTAACAAAAGGTAGGCCCAGACATCTCGTGGGGCCTTGCAAAGAGGACGCCAAAACGAAAGGCCTTGTAAGGCTGTGAGTTGTTTGTCATTGTCTTACAAGAGCCTTACAAGAGCCTTATAAGGTCACGCTCTTATAAGACTAAAAATAAATTTCCGACATCTAACAAGTCTGAGCTCAAGCCCAAGCCCGAGGAGCCGCGAAACCGCCTAATGCGCGAAGATTCGGGAGGATCCGCCGGGAGAACCGTGAGAATGAGGGGTTTCTCACAACACGTTCATGGTGGCGGGCCGCTGACATCATCAGGATAGACCGACAGCCCCGTCGCGTCGCGTCGGCAGCCGAGCGGCCCGGCGCTGGCGCGTCGCGTCGGCAGCTCAGCGGCACGACGCTGCTGGATCATGTCTCATATTTTTTACTTCCTCCCACCTTCGCTCCTTCCACACCACTACTCTCAGGCATTCCCAACAGCTTCTAAACATGTCCAAAATCATCATCACCGGTGCGACGGGGCGAATAGGCTCTGCCTGCCTCGCCCGCTGCCTCTCTCACCCGGACGTCCGTCTCATCGTGGCTCTCACCCGTCGACCGATCGATTCTGCCGAAGCCAGTAACCCCAA
This sequence comes from Mycena galericulata, assembly GCA_029289565.1. Lineage (NCBI taxonomy): Eukaryota > Fungi > Basidiomycota > Agaricomycetes > Agaricales > Mycenaceae > Mycena > Mycena galericulata. The sequence continues at coordinate 117,281 of JARKIA010000219.1, forward strand.
ACTAAAGAACTTGATCGTGTCCGACTTTTCTGCCTTGTCAGCGGACGTCCTGGCCGAGCTGGAAGGCACCAACGCCTGCATCTGGTGAGCTTGTGATTTATTTGTCTGAAGAGCTGGAACTCGCTCACCTCCGATGTGGAATCCCAGGTCTCTTGGCCAGAACAGCGAAGGAGATCCCCATATGGAAGAACGGGAGCATGTCTGGCCCGTGGCGGCCGCTCGGCTCTTCGCGGAGAAACTGGCTCCCTCGTCGACACCTACTCCATTCCGGTTTGTCTTGATGAGCGGCCAGTATGTCCTGCATTCAAACGCAGACCCGAATGCGTCGCTTTGGTTCTTTTCACAAGCACGAAAAACCAAGGTGTGTTGGAGCTTCCTTAATCCCGGGCGATATTTTGCTTTTGCTGAGATCAAACGTGCTTCAACTTTGTAGGGACGGACCTCGCGGGCAATCATCGGGATGCAAGACGAGTTCCCGAACTTTGAATCCTTCGCGGTTCGTCCGGGCGCAATCATCACGGACGACAACTGCACCCCGAACCTCGCCGTCGCGGCGTTGAGTCTGATCCGGACTGGCGATTTAGCGGCAGCGGTGGTGGATATTGCTCTGAACGGGGGGGAACAGCGCCTTTTCGAATGCGGAGAGCTGAGATCCATAGGGATGAAGAAACGGGCGGAGTTGCTGGCTGCCAGTCCGACGAAGCTCTAGAGTACGTACATACATCACTTCGCTGAACCTTTCTCGAGACGACGAGAGCTGCCATTCCATCTCATTTTACAGCTTACTTCTGGGTAGGACTGGTCCCAGTTCAAGTTGTGTGCCTACAGTCAACGTCCTTCCTAAATTCGCGTGCGCATTTTTCAGCAGACAGTGCTTCATCAACGTGGGTCTTGACGTGGAAAACATGTGAAACGCAGAGGACTAAAGCGCGTACGAACACGTAGAAGACAACAGAATGAGATTATGTAAATCCGACAAATAAGTGTATATAGCGTCCATATTCCAACACACCCCCTCGCGCGAAGTCCGAATGCATAAAAAGTTCAAGAACAGTTACCCCCACGACCTCGATGTCCACGTCGAGTTTTCTTCTTCTTGTCTGCCTGCACCCCCTCAAACTGAGAATGGAAAGATGAAGGGGAGCTGGAATGAGAAGTAACGGGAGTGCTGATGGTGGCGCCGTCGGAGTTGAAGTTAAAAGAATGTGTATCTGCAAGGTAAGCAACATTGTCCAGGTCTTCATCAAAGGCGATGGCGGCGCCCGTGTCCGAGTTCCCTTTTGACGATGCCAGATACTTGGCTTTAACGTCGTCGGGCATGTCAGCGACGCAGCGACGGGCGACATGGCCAGGACGGCCGCAACGGTGGCATACACCATCCTTCTCCTTCGAATTACCCCAATCGAAACGACCTGCAGCACTCATCGCTGCGTTCGACGGGTCGGCCGTCGACGACGGGTCATCCTCGGCATCTTCCTCCTTCTTGATCGACTGCGCGACACTGTCTGATAGCTTCTCCTGCATTTCATGGGCCTTGATAGCGGAGATCAGCGCGGCAAGTTTCGGGAATGGGGTGGTATTGGATAGCGTGGAGCGAATGGATGAAAACGAGGGATGGAGGCGGAGGAGGATGAGGTCGGCGAGGTCGTCGTCGGATGGGGCATGACCGATGCCCTTGAGCTGGCGGGCGACGGAACGTATGGCCTCGATGTAGATGCTGACAGGTTGTTTAGGATCATGGCGAATGGAGTAGAGCTGGTTACGGAGCGCGAGGCGGAGCGCGGACGTATCCTTCTGATATTCGTCCTTCAGAAGTTTCCACGCTTCGACGCCTGTGGAGACATCCGCGATAATACTGCGGTAGTCAGCGCCGATGAGAAAATAGAGCATCGAGTACGCGCGCTCGTTGCTCCGAACCCATTTTTCCGCTTCAACTGCATCCGACGGCTTCTTCTTCGTTCCATCAACGATCTCCCATATTCCCTCGAGCTGAAAGAAGACCTGAACATCTTTGCTGAACGAACTCCAGTTGTTGCCGTCGAAGATAACGATACGTGCGAGAAAGGGATTATTGGTGGTCGACATAATGAGTGGTGGGTGGAGGTGAAATGAGAAGGAATTTGAGTGGGGGAATAGAATGGAAGGGTATATTTTGGGGAGCCAAACTGCGCTCAAGCTTCAAGGAAGGAGCAGCTAGCGTCTACACCTGGTGGAGAATCCCCAGGGAGCCAAACTGCGCTCAGGCTTCAGAAGGAGCCACTAGCGTCTACACCCGAGTTATGGAGTATCACCAGAACGACGCAAACAACCACAAAAGAGCGCAAAAACGGAGGCCGGGGCCCTATAACCTGTGAAACGCAGAGGACTAAAGCGCGTACGAACACGTAGAAGACAACAGAATGAGATTATGTAAATCCGACAAATAAGTGTATATAGCGTCCATATTCCAACAAAACAATCTCATTGCCAGGCATCCAATTTTTGAACCGCTGCATACACACGTCCGGCGCTCGTATTGGGCCTTGATTGTTATATCGGCTGAATTCCAGGTTAGGGCTTAAAAAAAACTTGAACCATATTCCCCGGTAATGTTCTTTTTTGGGATTACCCGTAGCGGCGGCATTCGGTTTCTCAGTCCAAAAAAAAAGCTGCTGTGTACGGAGTAAATCGAGATCATCGTGACCTATTCATCACTGGAACATGCTCAAAAAAATTCCGAGACTGTTCTGAAAGGTCCGAGGGTCGAATGTACATGCTCTCCCCTTCATATTGATCCCAGAAAATCCCAAATCCGTTGGAGAACGGACATGCTTCAGTGACGAATTTGGCGGGTTTCACAACCTCTGATCAAAATCTTTCAAACCACTGGATTCGTCCGCCCGTACCTGGTTCCATATATTCGAGGTTCAAAGGAAGGAATGGTTGCAAGATTTTATCAACTCGAGCGATAGGTTCTACTCATTACATAGACAACTCGGAGTTGAAACACAGAAGGGCAAACCGCCCGCGCAATCTAAAAATGAAATGCGGTATTACTAATTAACGCTGGTTAACACCCAGAGGCCCTGACCTCTCTACTGCTGTTAACACACCGGCTCGCCGTCGAAGGTCTGCGCTACGTGGATCAGGGGCACCAACTACGGGAATCCAACTCACTGATACGGAGTTTCTATCCCCGACCTACGATAGCACTCCTAACAAATTTCGCGCGTGATATCCTTCAAATATTCTACTCAGACCCCGTTTTAGGTCCTTGAGCTTATCCAGATCTAGAGGTCCCCATTTTCCACTAATTTCTTCTTTCTCTATCCTTTGGTTGTACTGCAGCGGATCGGAAGGTTGCGGCCATGGACTGGGCTACAGCTCAACCTACGAGGTGATAGAGAATTCCAAGGACCTAGAGTACAGTAGCTCCTCTGTACTCTGACTTACTCCCTGGTAACGGCGTTCCTGAGCGGGACCGTGCCGTGTAATCTACCTACCTAATAGCCTCCGACCATGGCATGGAAGCGGAGTATGACGGCAAAAACGGTCCTGGATGGAGATATGGGTTCGGACAAGCTGAATTTTAGCAAAGTTACCTCGCCCATAATATAAGTTGCGGCCCTACTACGCCGCAATTCTTACTCGGGGCCTTGCCAAGCTGTGGCATATTCTCCATTGAGGAGTTGATTTTCCCAGTTCACATCATTTCAGATGCCAATCAGAGGTAGGTAAGTAGAATGGGCTGACGCGAATACGTACCGTTTCGATGCGCTCATCACAACGGCGGGGAACTTACCCTCTATTCCCCGTTCATGAAACTTATTCACAGAAATTCAGCGAATTTTGAGCTCCACTTAAATATGTCAACCCTTTAGGCATTCAGTCATTACCTGCAGGTTCTTCAATTGACATGGCGCCTTGCCGAACACGTCGGACCGCGGTTCCAGCATCTGTTTGAGAGTTAGCATCTAACTGCACACTGTGACCGAGGCCGGCTCTTCTTGCGCATCGTAAATCTCGGCCATCAGCCTCTGAGTCAACCTTGAGTGATACGCTTCAATGCATGGTAACCGTTATTTCCCTATTGGAAACCCGTTTAAAGACCAACCACTCGGCCCCAGTACTCGTCCCAATGCCCTTCCGCAAACTCGCGAATTTCTTCACGATTGTATCTGCTGTCACAGGCAGCGTGGTTGGACACGAAAACCGCAAAGCTGCACCTACCGGATTCATCAGCCAAGGCGCGGCTCCCTCCACAGACGTGTTGACTCTGCGATTTGGCTTGGCTCCCAATAATCTCAGTGGGCTGCAAGAAAAGCTCGTCTCCATCTCCACTCCCGGCAACTCGGACTTCAGGCAATGGCTTTCGAAGGATGAGGTGAGGTATTCCTACAATGATACATGTGTTCAATTCTGCGAATCGCTAACTCCCAAGTCTGTGTAGGTCAAGTATTTCGTCGAGCCGTCCAACGAAACAGTCGCAGCTTTCAATTCCTTTGCCACCGCCAACGGTTTGAAGCCCACCGTTATATCACCGAACGGTGATTGGCTATCTCTGACTCTGACGGTCTCCCAGGCCAACCAGCTGTTTGACGCGCAGTTCGAGCAGTTCTCGCACGCATCGTTCATGGAGCCTATCACGCGCGCCCTGGCGATATCCCTACCTTCAGAGCTGATTGGCCACGTCGACGTAGTCCACCCCAGCACGTCACTTACAGGCCGCAACCCAGGTTTCGCCCAGCTCCCTGTCCATCCTCGCAGTTACGAGAAACGCACCGAGGCCGTTGCATCCTGCAACTCGAGCAGGCCCGACGGCATTGTGAACCCGACTTGTTTGCAACAAATCTATGGGATCCCTTCAACTCTGGCCACTCAGAAGAACAACAAAATTCTTGTTACGGGATACTTAGGCGTATCTCCAAACCGAAATGATCTCGCTGTTTGTTTTTCTGTATGGACCGTATGTTTTTACCCTAATAACTATCCTGCTCGCAGACGTTCCTTGAACAGTTCCGACCGGATATACCTCCGAATACAACATTCGACTTGATAACTATTGACAATGCTACGAATCAAGAGCCTGATGGTGTCCTTGTGTTGGAAGCAGATCTTGATGTTGAATATACAGTCGGCACGTTTGTCAAGGCCTGAGCCGTGCTTTGCAGCTACTGAATTATAATTGATAGGACTCGCGACGGGAGTCCCCGTTCAGTTCCTCTCTGTTGGCGGAAGCGCAGACAGTAGTTTCTCGGATTTTGCAATCGCCTTATTGGACACAAGCACTTTTCTTGACGGAGTCGACAACCCGCCGTCTGTAGTGACCACCTCTTATGGACCCATGGAGAACCAAATTGAAAGCTCCGTTGCCAAGTCAGCGTTTCATATGCCCAGAAAGCTTCCCGTTCACTGAATATGTTGCAGGAAGATTTGTGACAGTTACATGGCCCTAGGCGCGCGGGGAATTTCTGTTCTGTTTCCTTCAGGAGATGTGAGTTAGCCTGATTTTGACATTTCATTCGAACCAACCTAGAGTGTTGGTATCCTCATAGGGCGGTGTGCGTGGCAGCCAAGACAATAGCAGCATTCCTGGCTTTTGCCAGAGCAACGTGTTCATCCCCGTCTTCCCTGCGTCCTGTCCATACGTTACCGCTGTCGGCGCGACTCAGGGATTCAAACCCGAGGTGGCCACTAACCTGACAGGCGGCGGGTTTTCGGATCTATTTCCAAGACCCTGGTACCAAACCCAGGCGGTGGAGAGTTTCCTGAAAACAATTCCCCCGGATTTCGCAGGGATGTTCAATAAATCGGGGCGTGGGTACCCTGACGTCGCTGTTCAAGGATGGGGCTTGGACACGGTGTTTGAGGGTATAACCTTTACCGACGGAGGAACGAGTTTCTCGTCCCCGATCTTTGCGTCAATAATCGCTCTGATTAACGATCGGCTCGTCGCCGCGGGAAAGCCCGTTTTGGGGTTCCTCAATCCGTGGATTTATGCAAATTCAAAGGCGTTTACGGATATCACTGAAGGTCACAACTCTGGTTTTTCTTGCCCCGCTTCATCGGTGAGATCTTCAATATGAATTGAATTGATTTCGCACATCTATCTGATCTGCCTGGAAAAATCATCGTAGGTTGCGTTTGATGCAACGAAAGGATGGGATGCACTTAGTAAGTCCGCACAGTTTTGATGCGCCAAGTCACTCTGATATCTCTCCCGCTAGCTGGCGTCGGATCTCCTGTTTTCGACAAATTGCTTGCAGCTGCTTTCGAATATTAATTAAATTTCCCCTATTCCTTGCTGCAGTAATTGCTTCCTAGAAATCCGCTTGAGTGGGCTCAGGGTCTCTTCGGCTAACCTGAATGCTTGAATTGTGAGTTCAGCCTAGGGTTTTCAGGGAATTAGATCTAGCTTAGTAGAAGTTTCTGCTGGCCCCATAATCAACTGACTCTGATTACTATTTCTTAAGGTGGTACGTAGATTCCGTCACGTTGATAGAACTCCCAACCCGGAAATGCAAGTTTTAAAACTGAGGTTCAAAATGTTTCCCCAGTCATTGGGAACACATGATGAGCTTAATAGAGCCCTTACAAACTGATTAGAGTACTTAGATCAACTGACAAAAAATTTAACCAAATATGGGCTCAAGCCCAAGCTCGAGTAGGAGCCGCAAAACCTAGTACGCGAAGATCCGGAAGGATCGCCGGGAGAACCGTGAGACTAAGGGGCTTCACAACACGTTCATGATTGTGGGCCGACGACATCAAGAAGCCGGCGGCGCCGTCGCGTCGCGTCGGCAGTCGGGATCGTGTCTCTTATTTTTTGCTTCCTTCGCTCCTTCCACACCACGACTCTCAGACATTCCCAATAGCTTCCAATCCTTCGCGATTCGTCCGGGCGCAATCATCACGGACGACAACTGCACTCCGAACCTCGCCGTCTCGGCTTTGAGTCTGATCCGGCGTGGCGATTTGGCGGCAGCGGTGGTGGATATTGCTTTGAACGGGGGGGAACAACACCTTTTCGAGTGTGGAGAGCTGAGATCCATAGGGATACAGAAACGGGAGAAGTTACTGCCGCCAGTCCGACGACGCTGTAGAGTACGTACATACATTACTTCACCGAACCTTCCTCGAGACGACGAGTTGCTTGACATCTCTCAAAATCTCAGCTGCCATGCCATATTATTTTTAATAATCACTTCTGAGTAGGATCGCTCCCAGTCCAAGTTTGGACAGACCACTTCTTTTAACTTCTAGCTTAGAACACCCACACTCCGATTCAAACTGCGCTCCTCCCTCACGCGTCGACCAACAAATCACCCTTCTCGCCATTTTAATTCATCCCCCTTTCTATTTCAGCAGATGCTTCATCAGCGTGGGTCTCCCTTTAAAATCGGCGGTGAAAACAATAACATTGCCAAGCATCCAATTTTTGAACCGCTACGCTACATCCACACGTCCGGTGCTCGTATCTAGCCTTGGTTGCGGTTCAATGATTAGCTTCCGATGTCCTAGCGACTGAATTCCGGGATAGGGCCAAAAAAACTTCAACTATATTCCCCGGTAATGTTCTATTGCTCGCAGCGGCGGCAGCGCTCGGTTCGGTTTCTCAGTCAAAAAGAAAATCTTTCCCTAACTTATTGGATAAACTTTGATATTAAGTTGGCGTGATACATCACTTCTGAGCGCTGACTGATCGGACGTTACCAGGCAACGCCCTATCACAATCCCACGTGCAGATCTATCCGTGAACCTCCGAGTCCCACTCGCCGCTACCCAGGCTGAGGGAGGGGGGGATACGTAGCGCCCCATCCTCCTCAGTTTTTGCTGACGGTGAATAATGCGGCCGTACTCACTCCTAGCAGATTGTCAGCTCTCCTTTCGCGTACCTGGCCCGCGATTCGACTCAGAGGCGCTCGACCCTCAGTAATTAACCCAACTGCCAAGTTCAAGTTGATCGCACGTTCGAGTTGTTTCTTCTCAGGATCGGCGTTTACTGCCACAGATAAAAGCGGCGGTATGATTCACCCACCGGCCGTCTAATTCTAAGACCTACCTACACCCCAACAAAGCCCCCATGAACTACCAGTTCTCCTTCGGCCCCAACAGGACGTTCTTTCTGGGTGTGGAAGACGGATACGCATGGTATGTCTACGAGCTTATATCGACGAAACTCTCTGCTCACGTATACTTAGGGAGGATCAAACTCTCCCTACAGGTCTAACACGTCTCTTCAACGATGAAAATCACCCCCAGGCCGTCGACACAGTATACGATGTTGCGTTTCCGCTGGAACCAGGATTGTACGCCTTGTGCTGGAAAACTACCGGCGGCGAGGACTGGTATGAAGGTGCGCTCCATCCCTATTGAGAGCGTCAATCGGTGCTGAGCCTTAACAGACGGGTGCCTGGGTCCCAACTACACACGTCTTGCGCGGTTCATCAAGAATGTCGCCACAAAGGGCGGCCACACCACGCGCATCACGTTCGGCCCCGGTGCGAGCTTTTTCTCGATGTCTCCTTCGGGATTCTCCTGGCAGAACCTTCCACTGGCGCTGGAGGATGACATCCAAAACTGCATGAAGATCCGGCGCCCGACGTCTGTGGCGCTCGGTGTCCAGGGGGCGTACGTAGTGCTGTATAATGATGGCACCATAACATTCGATTTGCGCGGGCAATACCCCCTCGTCGAGGCGATGATACGGAACACGCAGGAGACGGCACACAGGCGCGGAGTCACGGTCCGTTTATTCCACTTCCGTTTAAACCCCCCTGCTCATGTACATGTACATCTCTCTCTAGTACGTCGCCCTTAACCCATTCGTTGCGGGCGAGTACTATGCGGTATACGGCGACGCCTCTGCGTCGTGGAATTTTCCGGTAGCGTGGACCCCGGATGTGACGATAATAAGCCAGCAGATACGTCCCGTCCCAATCCCAGCTTCTGCCGTCTCGCCCGGAGCGGCATCTTCAGGCGGGGTGGCACCAGGCGGGACAGCTCCTGGGGGAACAGCTGCAACATCGGTAGCGTCTACCGCTGGAGGAACGTACGCGGCGCGGGAAGTCGTCTCGCCACCGGCGCAAGTTACCTCTCCTGGTGGTACCGGATCGAGCACCGTTTCTTCTATCGGACACGTTGTCCAGTCGGTAGCGCATGAGGTAGGTCCCTCACCGCTCGCGTGCGCCCAACAAGCTTACATCCCCCAGACCCCCGTTTCCCCGCCGCCCGCCGTACAGAGCCCCCCGCGGACCGCATCCACACCCGCTCCCACCCCGCCCGCGGCCCACAAGGTCAACTGGAAGGAGGGCCTCGCCATGGGTCTCAAAGCCGCGGAAGGGCTCGACAAAATCATCCACGTCTTCGAGGGTCAAAATCAACAGGGCGGCGGCCAGCAGCAGCAGCAACAACAGCAGCAGCCGCCGCCGCAACAACAGCAGCAGGGCCAAAATGCGTTCAACTTCAACACTATGGAGGCGGTACTTCTCGAACAAGTCATCGTCCAAGAAAACATGTACGCTAATGCGAATGGGATGGGATTTAACGGAACGAATACTTGGCAGGTTAACTAGTGAAGCGACCCCTGGTGGGGTGGACGAAATGAGATGTAGTAAATAACGCTACCGATGCATATACACGATTGGGCGATGGTCAATATATATTTTGTTTTGGACCAAACATCCAAAGAGACTTGACTCGTTTCTTCTTGGTAATGAGTAAAACCAGAGCTGGTAAAGTTTACGCAACCAGCACTGAGAAAGGGGCAGCCCGACCAGCGTTTCACCTCGTTCGTGTAAATTAAAATGAGTATACTAAGGACCGAGTTTGATCTGAGCATACATGTACAATTACATTTACGACTGGCCGCTTCTTGGACTCCGGCACGGATAGCCCAATTCATCCCACAGCGTTATGTTTCGCTTCGCCTGAGTTTGCACTACGAGCTTCGTGGTCTTTGTTCGGCCTCAAGGCAGTAAATCCGGCCCTATGAGTCCTAATTTCCCCACTATTTCTCACCTCTCCGACGCAAAATGGATTTTTTTCAAACCATGAATCCGAGGACGGGCATAAATCAATGAAGCGCTGAACGTAAATCCCAGGTCGGGCCTCGAGTTCTGGACTACCGCATCATCCTTTCTGATTGATCTGACTTCGTGGATATTTTTCTCCCGGTGCTCCCGATCTGATTCTTCAGGTACACAGGTACATTCATCGGGCGTAGTGTACAAAATTATAATATGGCGAGGGCGTCGACTGTCGTTACTACCGCTGATGCAATAACTCGCCGAACGGGGTTCGATTCCCCGCGTCCGTATCCCCCGGTCCTTGAAAACATATTTTTCTACGGTTATGTGCCCCATATGATTGTTTATGGCCTACTCAAAGAACTAGGCTATCAATCGGATGTAGTGTAGGGAGCACTCTGAGGTCTTCTGCGTGACGAATAGTAGCTTCAGTCGAAATCTCGCGGGACGGGGTTCGACTCCCCGCGTCCGAATGAAACTCAACATCGGCCTCTTTTGTACGTCCTTGCATCATATAGTCGTACCCGCCCTTATTTCTTCTGGAAATAAAGCGGAAAGCGTTCTTCCTCCTTCAAGCCAATGCCTTGCAGAAATCTGGCATTTACTTATTTTTAGTCGTCGATTATAATAACAGCCTAGTATTCTTAGTGTTGGATACGGTGGACTCGACATCTGATCTAATGCTTCCTCGCAGTCCAAATGCAAGTGCACGGTACTCATGTCTCATTTTCAGAAGCCTTCGCTGAAAACGGCTGAGTTATGTATAGTATAACAGTCTTCCAAGGCTCGCAGTGGGCATCACAAAGATAAGCTTTCATTGCGCCTGTTTCGTAATATCGATGCGGCGTGCGTCGTGTGCGTCTTGCGAATAGAGGAACGCGCGAGGAAAGGGCGGAACGGCAGTTCAGGGAGACGCGCGTCTACCGCTGTGGAAATAAGAGGAGCCTGTGACTTCGTCTGCGTACGTGGGGTGCGGATGGGCGTGGAGGACGCGCCGGTGCTGCATGGGCGCCATTCGTTGATTATCAGGGCGATAACTCCGCTGAGAATTGCAGTGCGCGGAAAGGGAAAAGACAGCTGCATGTACGCCCATCGTGACTTGGTCAATTTCAAGCTATCGGCGTCGCAGTATCATCTCGAAAATATCTTTGAGAGTCTGAACCATGGGAGCGCTTTATTTAAGCACGTAATGACAGTGGGGATTTGACGTAGAACCTCAGTGCAAACTCTCTCAGGAACACGAGAACGACTCGACATTGCTTAGGCCCAAAGTGCTCAAAGCAGTGGTCACCAGAGCGTCGCTAACGGGGGCGGAGTCCCCGGCGCAGTCGGGCTCTCTGTGAACGAGTTAGATTGCATCTCATTCAGGAACATAGAGACTCACTGGAAGACAGTGCATTGAGTGCCAGGGGTGGTCAAGAAAATGCTCCCAAATGTCAGATCCGAACTGAACCGGGGGAGATCGGAACATCCGTTAGTGACGGTAGAAGCCTGGTAGCAGCCCAAGGTGGAGTTGGTGAAGCACAAGTTGATGAGGTCGACATCTGAGGTGCACAAGAAAGACGCGACGGTGTTGAGACCCAGGGTGCTCAGCTCGACGGTGCCGGAATTATCTAGCACAAAAGGAGGAAGGAAGGGGCTGCCGACGCATCCACGCTCGCTGGAGGCGGGTTAGTTTTGGTGGTTTGAGAATATAATAACAACTAGATTCACGGCGAGAGGATGCACTCAAGACCAGGGGCGGACACCGAAGCGGTCTCGAAGTTTTCGCTGAACAAGGGGAGATCAACACATCCCGCCGAATCGGACGCGGCCGCTTGGAAGCAGCTGCCGTCGGGGAAACAGAAAGTAACAAGGCCATCATCGCGCGTCAGCTGTGAATGGGTGTAAATCGACTAGAGATGCAACTGGGACGAAGAAACCAACGATGCTAGTGGTGGGTCCTGCGGTCGCAAATGCCGCGAGGACGAGAGTAACGAACGTGGTTTTGAAGGGCATTGAGGCCGGAATCGAGTGTGAAGGTAACAAGGATTCTGGGGATTTCCTCACGCGAGGCTCTGCTTTATACGACCCCGCTGATCATTTGATACGCGATCGCGAAGGAACACCACGTGGCATGTGCTTCGAAGAATATCAGCTCGGAGTGATGGCCGCCGACAATGTTCACGGCGCGACGCCGGCCATCACATAAATTTGATGATATCACTTGTTTCAAGCGTGTGGCTTCCATACGAGGCCATCCTCCCAGACGTGTACATCACGATCGTCCCTCCTTATAGTAGTCGTTAGCGAAGGTGAGCGAGTGCGCGTGAGACTAGGTGAGACTCGAAAATTTGTTCCATCCGACGAGAATGCGGATCCTGCAAAAGCTTGATCACCTGCCGATGATTTAACCATGACTCGGGTGGGAATAAGCAGAAAAGCTGTAGAGAAGTCCATATGAAGTCTTATCGACTATCATAGATTTATTGTGCAGTCTGACTGCGGACCTAGGAGAGAGGAAGTCAAGAATGATATACATCCGAAGCCGCCCTGAACGCCTGATCGTACAAAGACTTCTCCCGCGGTTCACCCCGATTTTCGGTAGCTTTCCCCGTCAATATCGTTCCCATTCTCGTAAACGGGACCCTGTCGTGTGGGTCTACATGTATACCTACCCAGTTGTTGCAAGCTTCCGTCGCGAGACTGAACCGCATCACCAGATTCACCTCTTACATATGTCCACCAACAGATTGGCGCCTCGGTATACAATATAAAAACGAGGTGAATTATCGGCGGAAGTAGTACTATACGTGACTTCGAACACGAAATTTGGCTCAGCACATGCACAGTATCAACTTCGCTGTGCAATCCTACCTACTTGCTCGACAACTCCATCACGTCCGGCTTCTCCAACATCTCCAACAAAATCGCCATCCCGCAATTCCCCAGAAGCTATTTTCAGACTCTGCACTTTGACTAATTATGATCAATGCGCATTCGCCCCGTTGAACGAATCCAATCATCGGTGCCTGTCTTCTGGCCCACCGTCACGATCATTTTGAACATCTTACACCGCCGAATTTGCCGCTGTGATTCCTCGTGCTTCGATTGTGCTTTGGATGTTCTCGGGAATAAGGTTAACCTTCATCCACCTCACTGGTGCAGAAGAGAAGCCAGTGCTCCCAGGTTCGCGGTCGAACAAAATCCAGGGTGTTCCAATTGCTTTTGTGTTGGATCAGGCTTTCTCATCGCATGTCCAGCGATTGCTGTAAAATTGCCGCCCAGGCACTTGATATTGGACGAGTTCAAAATTTGCAGGTTGATCATATTCGTGGGGATCCAATTGGTTTTCTGTTAGATCAGACTTCCTCATTGCAAGTCCAGCGATTGGTATCAAATTGCCGCGCAGACGATGGGTATTGAGGGGCGATCAGCAACGGTTTGGCAGATGCGCACTACATGATTGATCATCTGCGAATACCCATACGACGATAGAGCGGCTTGAAAATGTTTTGTCATAGGTGAGCGTCTCTTGCCAGGATAAAACATCACACGGCTTCGAGTTCAGATCCCAAGTCTATATAACCAAGTACACATCCTTCCTCCACCTATCGCTTTTCGCGTCGCGGAAGTGTCAACGCACTGTAAACAGAACCGAACAGAGCTGAGAAGTGGACCGTAAGCTAAACGATGCAATTGCGACTCCCAACCCTCCGGTGTGGCCAACCTTAGGATTCCTGCTTGGTCGTGGCTCTTCCCGTTAAAACAGTATCGCGGCGCGATTACTTGATTACGTATCAATTGCGGCTCTCAGCTCACGCCAATCGAAATTGCGGAAGCCTGTGGTACTTATATTATACTTGACTTCGACGAAAAAATTTGGCTCAGCATATGCACAGCATAAACTTCGCTGTGTAATCCTACCTACCTGCTCGACAACTCCAGGCCGTCTTTTCCTTTTTTTGGACAACGAGACGGGACGGGACGGCAAAAGGACGTGAGATGTTTAACCAAAATAAACAATTATGTCGCCTGTAAACCGTCGTGGAGGGTGTGGTACCTTAGATTCCCGCTATGTATATAGTGGGTTTTTTGGGGGAACTAAAAAAATGAACTCATTGGCGTTTCATACGATTCTTTATGGTAATACCTTGCCTTTTTTGGCAGGTTCGGCACGCCTCGGCACTGATAAAATCAGTGCATCATCCCTTGATCGATTCTCCTTTCTGTCCGAGTCGCTCGTTCGCATCTTTCTGCACCCCTCTTATGTACTCTCCTCTTCCTGCTTGTATGCGCAACCTATCAGATTCGCAATCCTAACCTCCCTTGCAACCATGTCTGTACATGCCAACGGAATCCTTGCACCAACCTCATTGGATGTTCCGATCCTTCTTACTTACTCTGATTCTTTGCGCCTTTTGCCTCAATGGCCCCTGTATCCAACTCTCTGTTTGTTGTTGCGGTCTACACCGTAACTGTCGGCATGCGGTCGACGCCGCGAATCTGTGATATCTTCCGGATGTATCTGGGCAGCCCATCGGTTTTACAGTCTCTCTTGCAGCGGTCAATTGGATGGCTCTTTCAATATCTGGTCATTCAACAGCTCACCTCTGCATTCTATGTCTTCCACTTTAATGAAGCTTTCGTGCTCCCTGTTAGCACCGTGCTGTTGACCCTTCCTCCACCGGAGTTGTGTCTTCTCCAGGATCAAAGCCGGTTCCTCATCTGTCGGTGTAGTCTTAGTTTAGTCTTCCACTGACTATCATTGCGAGTCTGCAAACATTGAAATATAAACATGCATCCCAAACTTTGCTTCCAACACACAACTTGTTGCTTGGGCATTCTTCTCATGGAGTCATGGATGGTTTCTCTCCCTCTTGTGTCTCTCATGCTTCGCACCGTGACACTTCTCAATTAGACCAAATCGCGTCCCCTTTGTACTTTTTTTTCCCCATCAGAAAAATGTCTATTTCCCACCAAAATAATAATCACGCTCGTTCCTCATGTCCCCCATGAAGATATCCCTCATTTCCAATCAGAGTATGCCCGCATCTTCACTTAACCCGGTCCAAAATATTTTCGTCGCTGCTAGAGCCAATATAGCCTCTCTCTGGCGTCTCTGCTTCTTTTACCCCTCTTGTGTCTCTAGAGCTGGTACTCTTTCTTGGGTGCCAAACCTTGTTGCCTAATCATGTCTCCGTGCCACCAATGTTTACGATAAGACAACATGAAAGTTGAACGGGAGTGCGTCGCGGCAAGCGGGCCGAATGCGAGCTAGTTCGAACCATGATACGACCGAGCGCGGCTTAGGCCGAAAAAGTGATCTGATGTTGTGTTTACAACTTACTTGAAAAGATGAGAATGTTTTCCGAACGATTTCAGGATAGTTTTTGGGAGTTATAATCTGGTTCAGTAGCCGGAAAATCTACACTTAATTTTTGTCTAGACTCATAAGACTGAGATCTGAGTTGAACTGAACACTGCTCATGTGTATCTGCTCAGTAGCTGTTTTATATAAAATTTTCTTAACACCATCAATCAGCTTAGTTTCCAATAGTTTCCTTAGACTTCCAAGTTTTACAGAGTCACGGTCCATGGACGGGAACAATAAAGTCTTGAATGCTGTTGTAGGTCCGTATCGGCCGAGCAGGCAATTACTACATCTACCACAGTGGAGAACTTAGCTGTGATTTTGGCGCTACATAGCGGGCTTTGCTGCGTAGCGGGCTATATCGGTCATATTCTAAATTGTATGTTACAGCACTTTTCATGCTTTTTCATGTATGCTGAAAAAATATCACGACTGCACGTGACCTTGCCGGCTCTGCCGAAGTCTTTTGGACAGTGAAACACGCGAAAATCCAGTCAAATTAATAAGTTTGAGCCTCCTCAAGGTTCTTGAAGAGTCCAAAGTAACCCCGTGTCAGATTTGGATGTTGAAAGAGAGCGGATGGACCCGGCACGCTCGGCATGAACCACGTGAAGCTGTGAAAAAATTTCAACATTTTCACGAATACATGCAAAGCGCTGTAGTAAGTCATGCCACTGTCATGGCAGTCAAATTTTGAGCAATTCACAATGATTTTGCTGCAAATATACTATGCATTTGGTACCGATCCATCTACGGCCGTCAACGACCGCGCCCTGACGGGACGGACGGCAAAAATGCCGTCCCGTAACAGCCTCGCCAATTCCATCCGGCGAGCTGCTGACGGGATGGGACGGCCTGTCGTTGACGGCACCCGGCACTCCCCGTAAAAACCGGGACGGCAGGCAGCCCTAGCACCCGTATAAGAAGACTGCCCGGAAAGGCAGACCCTCTAGACCGATGCATCGCGAGGTCCTCTCACGAGAGTGTATGATGGATCGCTCAAACTTGAACCTTACAACACACGAGGTACGAGTATTTTTGTTGGAGCGTCTGTTTAGAGACTAGGCCCACGGTGGTCCTATTTATACGCGATACCTACGTGCCGTGCGGCATTTTATTCTCGGGAGGCTCACAGCGGCAATCTTATATGTGATGATGATACAACAGCCTGTCAAGACCGTGGGTGTCTTCTCTGTGTTGAGAGTACACGAGTTGTTGTGGTAAAGAACCGGCAGTTCGTTCTTCGAGACGCACACAATTGTTAAGGATCAAAGATAATACTTGTATTTTTTACATAGAATAAAGCTCTGCTTAAGTACGGGAGGATGAGTATATGGTCCATGAAAAGAACATAGTAGAAAATGGGAGAACACACGGGGATTTCCAAGTTGCCCGAATTACGAGAGGCTATGCTTCCGGGCTATGGCTCAACACCCTGTTCATTTTTGGATGAATCATGATACAACAGCCGAGCCCATGAACGATGGAACTCGAATAGCATAAATAAATTCGGGTCGGAGTCCCACACTGATTTATAAATTGTGTGTAACGGCATTTCCTCCTGGACACTTTCCAAATTCCCCGGCAATGACTGGCTAATAAACGCGACCCAAGCAAATGACTTGGAATGCTTCTGCAGGCCAAGTTTAAATCATTATCCCAAACACTCCAAAGAAAAAAAGATACAACAGCTGAGCCTGTCAAAGCCGTGGATGCTCACTCTGGAATAAATCATGATACAACAGCCAAGTATTCAAGACCGTGGGTACCTTCTCAAGCGAGCGGCGGCGTCCAGTGGTCTGATGCTGGTCTCAGACCCCTCCATGTTACGAAATTATGTGTACAGCAGTGTGTGGCAATAGGTCGCAGCAAACCTCATATACTCAAGAGTCATAACTGTAAGCCTGACCGAGTTGAGTAGGTAGGTAGGTCGGTAGGTAGGTCGAGTTGCAGAAACCATCATCTTGCAACAGTTGAGGTTGATTTGAGTTTCAACTCCATACTAGTATCTCCCGCTGCGGCCCTTGGAAACGGGCGTCTATAATGCTCCGCCACTCTGTGACCGCGGGTTATCTCTTTCTGCAATCGTCATGTCGCGGCAGGTGGTTATAGACGACACAGACCCCTCCATAACCTATAGTGCCAACTGGTTTCCCGACACGAGCTCCAACCTTGTGGGAAACTTCGGGACACCGTATAACCAAACCTCGCACTCTAGCATCGTGGCCGGGTCGTCGTTCACCTACTCCTTTAACGGTGAGTGCCAGCTGACTTTTCCGACCACTTCTCACGTTCACCGACCTAGGTACGGCCGTCGTTGTCCGAGGTACCATCGACGAGGTAGAGGACGCTTCAGGTGTACTCAATCCTTCGTGGACATGCCTTGTTGATGGCACAGCCATCACCAATCCAAGCCCAACATTTCGTTTCCCGGAGAATAACTGGATGTTGTGTTGTTCATTTGAGCTCGTCCCCGCTGTCCATACTCTCGAAGTGCAGACGACCACAACAGGCCAGCCGTTCCGTCTGGATGCAATCGAGGTTACACCGTTGCCGGGCGCGAAGGTCGGACCCGGGGTTGTGAGGGTCTGGAACAATGATAGTTCCGTAGTGTTTGGACCAGGCTGGGTGGCGACGAACGAGAGTCTCAGTGCGAAAATTACACAGACCATCGGGGCGCACGTTAATTTTACTTTTGAAGGCGAGTCAACAGTATCATTGTTTAGCGTTGGGATGCTGACCTTTGTCACTAGGCGTCTCGGCTTCTTTAGTCGGTATGATCCCCTCCGGCCTCTCCCATCTTGCCTCCAGTGCTACGTATAGCATTGACGGAGGGGAGCCGACTGGCTTCACCCTCCCTGGCATCAATGGAGACACGGTGAGTGAATTTCCTTCATTCTGTGTCATTCTCTAATTTATCCTTGTAGGATTCATATAATACAATATTCTTCACCACACCCACTCTTCAAGTCGGTACCCACAGTTTAGTCATCGAAAACGGTGGCAACAATACGAGAAGTCCGTTAACAGTAGACTACTTCTTCGTCTCGACAGGCGACAATGCAGCCAACACCGCCACAACGTCGTCGGCGTCTTCAGTCGCGACAGATGCAATATCGTCTACTGGGGTGTCTTCTTCGTCCACTACCCCTTTGTCAACGACAGCCGTGTACGCAATTATCCCGACTCCAAGCGATCCACTGATGTGTATATTTTCAGGACCTCGAGCAACCATCATTCTAACATTGGCGCCATCGCCGGCGGTGTCGTAGGGGGCATTTTAATCCTTGCGCTACTGGGGTTGGGCTGGTGGTATTTTCGATCGCGAAGTGCTGGTACAGGTGAAAAACCGCAAGGAGGATTTGGCCACGTTGAGCCCTGGGTTCAGGAGGCTTCTGTCGGCCAGGCGCGAGCCCCAGGTATGCTACCCCGCGGGGCTTTTCATCTCTGAAAGAAATTGGTACTCTGCATTCAGGTTCTGTAACTCTGCCTGCCCGGGTGGATGAGCATGAATTTCGGCCTTGGGAGGAGGGGAGCCAAGTAGCAACATCAGCAGGCCTGTTGGTGCCTTCTACCATCACCACACCCGCTAATAGAACACGTAAGTTTTTAACGCACAAGCTCTCTATGTACGATTAAAAGCATCCTGCACCAGTTTTTGGAGCTACATCCGCCCGGAACTATGAGCCTGACTTACGGCCACGGGAGGAAAGGCAAACAATCACATCAGCTGGATTGTCGGCGCCTTCTTCCAATACACCCTTCACCACGCCAGGTAGGTGTTTCGAACCAGAGTTTACGTGTATGCTGATTATCTCGGACGGCAATGTAGTTATGCGTTGGGACACAGCCGCTTCCGGTAGATCTCCTCTATCCTCCAATCTTGCATCATTGCTCAGTCTTTCCAGCCGGACCGACTGTGCTTCCGCAACAAATTTTGGCACCCTCTACCACCACACGTACCACAACAGGCAAGTGTTTCAACCCAAGATCGCTGTGTATGCTAATTATCTCAGGTGGCAAAACAATTATGCGTTGGGATCCATCTGATTCCTGTAAATACCCTGTCTTCTTCTACTCCATGGAGGCTAAATCTTTCCAGCCGACCCAACTGCGCTACCACAAACCAACTCGAGCGAACATGAATTAGAACAGCGCTTGCGTATACTGGAGGCGCGTGTCAGTTCCTTGAGCCCGCCTCCGTCATACTGAGCCCACACTCTCATTTTGATGTCTATATATCGGCTCCTACTCGTAGTCTCAAAGTCCCTTCTCGGTAGTCTCAAACGTTCCTTCGACAATGATGGTTGCTCGAGGTCGTGAAAATATACACATCAGTGGATCACTTGTCTGGGGGAAATTACGTACACGGCTGCTGTTGATGAAGCGGTGGTTGACGCAGAAGTGGTTGAAGAAGAAGCCATTGCAGTACACGATATCGTATTTCTGAAGACGCCGACGATGTTGCGGCGACGACGACGACAGATCCCGAATTCAACCGTGGTCCAGAACGGCGGATACACGGAAACGTTGGCGAAACATGGACGAGTTCAAAATTTGCAGGTTGATCATGCTCGTGGGGAGAAAAATACGTTCCAATTGGTTTTCTGTTAGATCAGACTTTCTCCAGCGATTGCTATCAAATTGCCGCGCAGACGCTAGGTATTGAGGGGCGATCAGCAACGGTTTGGCAGATGCGCCCCATATGATTGATCATCTGCGAGTACCAATGCGGCGATAGAACGGCTTGAAAATGTTTCGTCGTAGGTGAGCGTCTCTTGCCAGGTTAAAACATCACACGGCTTCGAGTTCATCCCCAGATCCCAAGTCTATATAACCCTGCTCCGAACTATCATGGCCGTCTGGATTACTCTTTTCCTCACTCATTTTAATATTCAAAACAAGTACACATCCTTCCTCCACCTACCGCTTTTCGGAACGCGGCAGAACCAACGCAATGTAAACAGACTCGAACAGAGCTAAGAAGGGGACCCGTAAGTTGAACAATGCAAGTGCGACTCCCAACCTTCCGAACATCATGGCCGTGGCCAATATCCATCGCCACGCCGTTGTTACTAAGATGCGGACATCCTTAGGATCCCTGCTTGGTCTTGAGTCTTCCTGTTAAAATAGCACAGTATCGCGGCATGATTAATTACGTATCAATTGCGGCTCTCAGCTCACGCCAATCGAAACCAAACTACAGCCCCGCACGATTGAATGGCCCGAGATAGACTAGCCTGCCCATGGCATAATTCCCGCCGCTCAGATTTGTCGTCCTGAGGCAAGTTGTCACGGGCCTACATCTTGAGAATGTTTTACTTGAAGAAGCCTCGAACCATCCCGATCCGATCCGATTCGAAGTAAAGAAGTGTGGTGGATATTCGTTACGGTGTGGGCGTCCGATGCGGGGCCGCGCCTCCTGTGGGCAATGCCGAATCAGAAGTAGTATTAGTGCTTGGCCTTTGCGGAGTTCATGATCGCAGGACTTGCAGTAGATTCGAGCGCTCTTCGAGAGTTTAGGATTTGTAAATAAAGGTTACTCTTGGATTTCTGGTTACCGTCCGATAGATCGAATTGGGAAGGAGATATCCGCCGCCGACCTTCGCCACTTATAAACTCAGATATTCAGGATGAGAACCCCGGACTCTGGAGTGAAAATCCCGGTACTTGATTTCTCACTGAAATGGACCCGCAATTTTATCACAGCTTCACTCCCCTTCACTCCGGATGGTATTAGGCACGATTTTTTTCCCCGGCACTCAGAGCAGGACTGCGATACGACTTCCCGCAAGAGTTCATGTAATTCTTCAAACGTCTTAGAAGAAGAAAGCTTATCCTTGAACTTCTGGTTACCGATAGATTTCGCAAGGCGGCAGAAGCCTAAGAGTCCGGCTGGCTCGACATCGGCGGCAAATATGTTAGGTTCTGATCGCTCTTACCATGTAATATCATTTCCTATCTTCTCTGCTCTGGATCGCTCATGTACTCCACCACAAACCAGATGCCTGCAGTACAAGTTGTAAAAATAGGGAAACTCGCGCTCATCGACATCCGTAAATTGATTCCGGCACTCGAATATGTACATTTACATTTTTGTGTAAAGAACTGGAACTGCCGACACCCGATCCGATGCGTCTGAGGCACTGACACACGGTCAACTAGCAGATTCGACTCCGAAAGCGATCTTGATCTCGTAGTTGCTAGTTTCCGAGAGAAAGAGACTACGGCAGGCGGCAGATATCTACCAACGCAGGTCAAGTCGGGAATATACTTTATATCGGAGGAAATCCGACTTTGAGGTGAAGTGTGTTTTCACTGGGAACGAGTACATGTAGTTGTAAATGAGGGGACTTCACTGATCTCAGAACAATAGCAGTGCATTGTCATATTCTCCCTAAATTGTTGAATGTGTCGGTTCTGTCAACGATTTTTGTAGAGTGGCTCTTATCTTATCTTATCGTAACGTGTCGGATCTGTTCACAATCCAGTGAAGATCAATTCAACCAAACGTGGCTTACTTGAAGGTCGCCGCCGCCTGAGGCCTGAGCGCTCAGCCTCCGCCTACTCACGAAAGATTATGCTGGCAAGAAGAAGTCACCCTGGACAAGGCCGATCCGATCCGATGTCTGTCGAGTATAGGGGTCCGTTTTCAAGCTTACACTTCAGATATTCAACTCGCAGCCTGATTCACCGAGGACATGAGCAGATAGGACCGAAGGAATGATCCCCATTTCTATACACAAAAACATGCTCCGTGCCAGGTAGGCAGGACGGGCTCATCTGTCCAACTGCGGCAATCACCGACTTCTCTTCTCACCTCCATGTTCGAAGGCCCGCGGACAACTCCGCCGCGGGGAATGCCGATAAACACATACATAAGTGGCAACCTCACGACTCCTACCTGTGTATTCAAGGGTCCTTCTCGAGGCCACGCGAAAAGTTTAAACTCCTCGGATGATAGATACTCTTCGCAGAAGCAGACCACGATGCACTCCTAACTAAGTCGAAACCCCCGTTTCATTCTCAGATATATATGTATGAGTATAAAGGTGAATAAAGGCTCACCGCGCTGTATAAATCTCCGCTCTCTTCGTTGCTTGCTGCTGCGCTCAGCTCTGCCGTTATTTTCCAATGTCCCTCGCCCGTGTCGTCCTCGTCCTGATCCAGGCCGCGTTCAACGAGCTCGCGTGCACACCGCCGAACCCCACCCCGGACAAGGGCCGCTACGATATTGACCAGCCGTGGATCTTCCGTATCGCGCCCGTTATTCTCAGGGTGCGTTAATGTTTTGAAGTTGATTTGTTTTTGATTTTGGTTCCGACTTTAGATCCACCAGCTCCTCCTCCGCCTCTTCACGGTCTTCGAAGTCCTCACCTACCTCGCGTCCATCCCGCCCCTTGCGGCATACTCCTCCCTCTTCTCATCCGCGCCCAAACCTGCGCAATCCCTCCACCCCACCCCCCTCTTCCTTCTCGGTGTCCTCTTCGTCCTCTTCGGCGCCTCCCTCCGCCTCATCTGCTTCCGCGCCCTCGGCCCACTCTTCACCTTCCACCTCACCGTGCACCCCGCCCACACCCTCGTCACCACCGGGCCCTACTCCCACGTCCGCCACCCCGCGTACACCGGCTCCCTCCTCATCATCGCCGGCCTCGCCTTCTCGCACCTCTCCCCGGGCAGCTGGGTCTGGGTGTATTTGCTCCACGGCGACGGCGCACAGTGGTGGTCACCCCTCAGCGGGCCCGTGATCGCCGTGGTGTGGTGGCTCTGGACACTGGCGATCGGGCTCGACCGCGTGGAGGCGGAGGATAAGCAGATGCACTTGCTGTTCCCCGGGGAGTGGGAGGCGTATGCGGAGAGGGTTCCGCGGTGCTTTATTCCAGGGCTTGTTTGATTCCTCCTCGTTGCTGGCACGTCGTAAGCCCCTCATCCATCTTTCCTATCCCCTCTCACGCTCCCTATCGCAGCTTCCCGCCCTCTCCCTGGCCCCCCTCCCTGTTAGACTCCATTATTTTTATACCCCCTGAAAAAGTATTGCCGCCAGCGGCTTCCATTGTTTTGTCTGTTTTACGTTCCAGTCCTGCTAGCATGTAATCGAACCGGTCTAATGGAAATTTCCTTTGTTATTTCATCTCCCGTCGGGTCGTCTAAGCAACAGGAATACGTGTACAGCGCAGCTCGTCGGCGGAGAATTGTACGGTATGTATTCGGTTGGGACCCGTTTGAATTTATTTCATACCCCGGGCCGGCAGAACGGATCTGTGGCGGCTTTGACGGCATATAGCGATTGTGATGCCGGCACCTCGGCCAGAGTGTCTCGGCACAGTTCCGACGGATGGCGACCGCGGCCTGAGTGGCCGGCCGAAGTCTTTATTAGGCACAGGCACAACGCACGTATCGGCGATTACTTTACTTCCGAAGCGCACATTCAATTTCCGTGAATTGAGGAGCTTCTAAGGACAGGTACTTCCGTGTAAAGAAAATCTATCCACGTCAGAAGTATCGTAAGTATTTTTGACAACGATCTTCGCTGCGTGTACCTCATAAGCTACTTTGAGGCTGGCCGCCTCGCTTGATCCGATTCTGAACCGGATACGACATTGGAATGGAGCTGGCAGTTTGGCCGTAATCTGTAGAAAGCGCTTCCGAGTCGGCAATGAAATAACTGACCTGAATTTGGGTTGGAGTCGCCATAATCTACCTGTGGCTCCACACATATGCCATTCTCGACGAGTTTGGCGAGTGTTGCTATTATCGTGATCAAGAGGAGTCAAATAGATGACGGGGGCAGGACCCCGACGATGCCCGGACCTGGATCCCGAACAGGAAGTTAGTTTCTTGGTTCCAATCCGGAACCCCCGCGTCTTGTTCATTCATAAAGCGGTCGGTCGCGGGATTCATCTTGCAGAAAAAATTTGAATGAGTGATTTGAATTAACATAGAAAAGTAGTATTTCCTGGCGCGGATTCGGAACGCAGGCATCTCAGTAAGGAATAGACAATGTTGCGCAGCAAGCCTGAGTCCCACAATTAAGTCATGCTTCGAGTCCCCTCTCTTTCCTGACCCTCCACCGAGTTCTTCTTCTTCTTCGCGTTCAAGTTACGTTGCACAACAACGAGTGTTGCTATGAAGAAGGAGAATCCAGTCATCGCCATCAGCTGGGTCCCAGCGCGAATCAGTCAGGCTGGAGCTGTTCACGGATTATGGGAGGCGCAGACTTACCCCACTGAAAAGCGCCGGACGCCACCAGATAAACCGACTCGTGAGGAGGGTGCCGTTGATGGGAGGGCCTGTGTGGGCGGTGATAATGTAATGTGAATCTGCCTATGTCACAAAAGAGTAGGCGAATATCGCACCGATGAGTCCACCGACGCCGACCATCGCGAAGGAGACGCCTATTCGGAGCCTTGCAATTGCGAAGTATAATTTGTAGGTACGGTGTCTCATGAGAATAACTCACCCAAGCTCTCCTATGTCCTGGGTCAGAAGCGCAAGGAGGGGCGCCATGAGGGTGACGACTATGTAAGATCTCAGCGGAAAGATCAGAGGAGTGAGGTTAGGTACAGACAGACGCCGGCACATAGCCCGTAGAGCACGCCCAGCACCACCACGCTCGCGAGGCTTTTCAGCGCAATCATACTGAGGATGAGGACTGCCCCGCTGCCGGAGGCAATGGAGACCATGTTGATGATTCCGAACCTGCGCGCGAAGAAGCCGGGGGCCAGGCGACCTATGAAGCTCGAGGCGTTCATAATTACAAGCTGGGAGCAAAGTGTGATTTATTTATGAGTGATGCCTAG
Source organism: Mycena galericulata (assembly GCA_029289565.1). Classification (NCBI taxonomy): domain Eukaryota; kingdom Fungi; phylum Basidiomycota; class Agaricomycetes; order Agaricales; family Mycenaceae; genus Mycena; species Mycena galericulata. The sequence goes on from JARKIA010000219.1 coordinate 142,441, forward strand.
AAAGAACAGAGCCTGCCGGCAGCCACTTACAGAGTAAAAGGAGAAGGTCTCATTTATTCCGTGCGTGGCTGCATCTAGCTGCAAGTAGAAGATAGGGAAATAGAACCCGACGGTGTATATCGATAATCTGAGGCACGCACAGTGTGATTCAGTCGATCGGTTCCTCGAATAGGACGGGGTTCATAAGCTCACCCGATCGTCGCCAAAACGTACGGCACATCGCGGCCAAAGCGCCGCAAGGAGCTCCAAAACGGGGCCTGGCTTTGGGAGGGCGGGAGGCGGGGGTGCATAATTGTGCACGCGAGGAGCTGTAAACCGGTGACGAGGCCCGCGCTCGCGCGGACTGCTCCAGCGAATCCGAGGTGGCTTCGGAGTGTATTGTTGAGCATGATGGGGTGGATGACGGCGCCCAATGCGGAGCCCGACGCGACGATGGATAGGGCGAGGGCGCGCCGGCGCTGGAAATAATGCGATACTATGGCGACGCTGGGGACGTATACTGCTCCGGCGCCGAGGCCCACGCCGAGACCCTGCGCCAGAAAAATCTGTGCAGCTGGATGTCAGCGAACGGTGAAGAGAGCTACTTTCGAAGGGAAGGCAGAGGAACCTGGTAATATTGTTCCGGTTTGCAGAGCGACAGCATGAATAGACTGAGACACATTACGGTGCTTCCTCCGTATAGTAGAGCGTAGCTGATCATGTAGTCAATAATGGTTTTAGAAAATCGTAATTTGAACCTTTGATTTTTGAAATGATTCAACTTACAAGTGTCCTCGATCATATAGCCGGCCTGCGATGAGCCCTCCGGAAATCAAGAGCAGGGCGTTGACGCTTCCAATCCATCTGAACTTAAAGAGCTTAGAAGTGAATGAAGACCCGAAATGCAAAACGCTACTTACGAGATCGCCGAGGACGAAGAATGCGTCAGATAATCGCGCGTATAAAAGTCTAGAAACGCGTCGAGGAATCCAGTAAGATATATGGTGATTGTCAAATGAAATAAAAACCTTGGTAGACACCAAACGAGGTGGTGTATCTGTCGGTATAGATAAGAATGAGAAGACTGCGGATCGGTATCGAATCGGGCGCACCCGAATCCGCAAAACTGCACAATAAATCTAAGAGAGAAAGTAAAGTGTTGTATTAGTAGAGTGACCTCAGGGCACGCACGCTCCAGCAACCGTGGCCCACGACCGAAGTCCTCCCTCGGGGAAAGAATGTGGTGGCGATGGTGAGTGGTCAAGATCAAGTTCTTCTTTTGGAATGCCGTCGGTCGGGGGCGTCTCGGTTCCCACGCTTAGGTTCTCTTCAGTCATCGCCTGGGTTGTTGGTTGAAGCCGCAGCGGAGCTCGCTTTTAAACAAGTACTACCAGGCTCTCACTCAGCACGACTCAGCCTCTATGACAGTCCCCGTCGATGCGGTCAGCACACTTGAGGCTCGACGGCATGCCGAACGGCCACTACAATTTGGGACCCACCACTGCACGGACCGCAGACATTTCGGCGTTCGCGGATCCTACACCTGTCATGGTATTTGTAGCAGTATCCCATCCGATGGCAATACTTATGAGAGCGTATACGATGCAATGAACCGACACTCGCCTTGAGAGTTGCGTGAGCTCTGCACCATGCTCCCAGAAGGATAGCTGAGAGTATCCAAGCGGTACTCATTGTAGTCAGCCGAAGCCGCACTAACCACGGACCGAAGAATTGAACTTATCAAATATGTTCAACTGTTCGGTCTCCTCGGATGTGGAAGAACGGTGAATGAGGTTTCCGTCCTGTCAGCCAAATGGCTTGCATTTCCTTCAGCTTCACTGCTTGCTTCCGTCCCTCAATTCTTGACGCTCTTCCCAGGCAGTAATGTGTCGGTGTAGGTCGATGTTTTTTTTTCAATCGTTCTGTTTCTGTCGGAGATGCAGGCGTTCTAATTGGAGATTCGTGGCCATAGACCTAAGATCTCTGAGTAATATTATATATGTTCATCTGGTAATAAAGTGCCGCCGCCGTCAATGAATGCAAATTCCGCGCGGCGTGACATTATGGACGGCGCATCAGATGGCTGATCAGCCGCGTGGTCGGCAGATTGACGATAACAATGTAACAGTCACGTTACAGCCGCCGGCCGCGTTGCTGCTACGACTCGCACGACTTCCGACCACGATGGCTAGTCCAGCGAGTGCCTATCTGTACCTACTGCCCGCAGAGGTGTGGCTAGAATGCTGGCAGATGTGCTCACGTCGACAACTCCGCCGCATCTCGCTAGTATGCCCGCTCTTTCGGTCTCTCTGCCTCCCTCTTCTGCTACATTCCCAAACTTTCGACCTCGCGCTGCGGCAGCGCAGTAACGAATACACCTAGGCGGAGACCGCGAGTCACCTCCATAGAACCGCTGTTCGCTTGGACAAGCTGGTAGAAGGACCGCACGCGCAGCTGGTTCGCAGCTGGAAGGTCACTTTCGACGTCGTGCTTGCGATCGAGTTCCAGCATGCGATCAGGCTCTCCAAACCTCCCTCGTTGACACAGATTAGTGGCTCGTTGGACGATCTGCACCGTAGGGTGGCCAAATCCTTCTCTACCACCAACGGATGCTACCACAATTTGTCCATTCTGTATATCACGCTCTTCACGGTCAATGAGGGTTTTCGAACAGCCCTGGCGTCTCTGTCGAGGCTGGAGGATTTGACGCTCTGGAGTTGCAAGGTGGTCGCACGGAATGGGTTTATGCAGCTGCGGAACCTCACGTTAACCGGCTATAGCGAGACGAATAGCCAAGAACCTCTCCAGCTCGCATCTCCAGAGAGCATACACAGCCTAGCCATCCACGATACCCGCGAATTGGGCCCGATGATTGCCGGGTTCGGGACTGCGAAACTCAGCAACCTTGTTCAGTTGTCGCTGCGTCATCTCCTTGCTCACCACGCCACCCAATTTTTCTGTTTCCTACGACAGTGTCCCTGCCTCGACTCGCTGGAAGTTCTCGTCGTCGACTCCCGCTCCATTCGTCCACCCCCCGTCGATTCTGATCTCCTCCCGCTTCTGCGTGCTATTACAGCCCCACCCTTCTTGGTTCGTTTATTAGCGCCAACTCGCCCAGTCAACGCGGTCGTATTGAACCTACCTGGCAACCCGCTTACCCCAGACGAACTCATGCTCGTGTGCTCAGATATCTCGCGCAGCAGCGCCCCCCTCCATACCCTCTCGCTCCCTCGAACGACTCTGTCGCCGGACCTTCTCATTGCCATTACGTCCCTGTTCCCCGACCTCCGCGACTTGGCGATCCAATTTTTGGAAGGGCACGGTATATTCATGGCATCGGGGCTCTTTCGCTCCCGTGGTGCCGTAGTACCCGTAATTCCTTCCATCGACCCGCAGTCACTCGATCTTCGGGATGACGATGTGTTCGATGACCGTACGGCGGAAGACATGTCTGATGCAGAGCCGGAGCCTTCACCAATCGTCAGTGTCAAGCAGGATTTTAGTATGGCACAACAGGAAATGATGAACTTGTCCGGAAACCATGTACGTATCGACCATCATGTGTGTTCTGCTCCGCAACTTTCGACATCACTGACAGCTATGTAACCTAGAAGTTTCTCGACTTTATCCACGGCGGCCAACTGTCGCTGCCACCCAGCATCAAGATTCTTCGCCTGAGTCTGGATCTCCTCCCCTGGTACACTTGTTTTTCCTGGGAACAGCTGCAACACCAAGTGATCGCAGCGCTCAGCCACCTGCGGCCTCTCCTTGAGGAAGTGCATTTCAGTTGCAATAGTTGGGGCACAACCAAGTGGACTCGGAAAAGCGACCGCGGATTATGGAAATCACAGGACGGTGCGCAGCGTATCCGTGTACCAGTGGCGTGACTATGTAGTCCCGCTCTCGAAGTTTGTTCTCGTTCTGTGAACAAGAAATCACCCCGCCGCTTCCGCGCACTTTCCGTAAACCGCCGCACAGCACATGAGCACGGACTGGGCGTACTTCAGTAGCGCAGCAGGCTGGACAGGGAGTTTTACACTGTCAATGATTATGTATGTAGTTCTGGAAATTTCTCCCATATGTTGAAAGCTGTAATACAGCAGCAATCGGACCTTAGTTGAGGCCGAGTCTTCTCCCGTATGTTTTCCTGTACAACAGCTTTTCCCGATTATTATCTCTCATTGTTCGACGACTATGGAGTAGATAGCTGTAGATACATATTCCAGCTATTATCTACGGACTCAGTATGAATACGACCACGAATCCTGTATTCACCTCAGACGTTGTCTCCAACGCTGAGTCTGATCGTGTTTAGTCTCTACTTCAACACCATACCTCATCCCTCACGCTGTGAATATGCGGGGTTCGTTATTACCAGACAACCCGGACCTCCCAAGCGCAGTTTCCTTTCCGTATTCAACCCGTTGAAAGTACATGTCTAAACTCAGGCTCTCGACCAAGGCAGGCTATAAACCGAATCATGCTGTCTAAAATGAACGCGATTGGCGTGCGTAGGACGCAAATTTGCGTGGCAACATAGATTCTGCCTATCGGCTTCCGCCCGCAGGTGGCGGAACTTTCGAAGTTACATTTTTTGAGAACCGAAAAACGCCTGCTGGGCGATCGGGCCGTGATCCGTGCATGCGCCAATTTAAATTATAACTTACCTTGCGCTCTTTCGCCATCCTTAGATTTCCTATACGAAAGCTGTTGATAGTATCGAGATGATCCTTACAGTTGAAGGCTTATGACGAGAATACGACGTGAAGGAGAGGAGGAAGATGATGGCCGGACGCAGCGCCGCTAGAGTCGGAACCCGGCTTGAGCAAATATGCGCCGATGACACAAGATTATGGGTTCGGGATGATAATCATACGGCATGCCTCATGAGAGCAATACTTCAGTAGCAGTACGCACGAGGAAGACACAAACGAGCGGAGACCCGGTGCGCTACAAAGTTCAGACTCCAAATGCGGACAGATTGGTAGGTACTAGGTAATATTTCACAATGTTTTGATTTGATACATTTCGTATGCCTGATTATAATTGGTCTTCGGGAGTGCATCAGTCCAGGGGCACAGTACATAGCGCATGTACACTAGATAGCTCCCGGAAAACGGCATCCCTAAGCCGCAAGCGGGACCGACCGTGTAATTCTATGTATACCTACTTACGGAAACTGACCGTATGGGGTTGAAAAAAAAGCGGTACAGATCTCGGGAGGATGGACTCCGAGTCATGGAGGCTGCACAGCGGCAGGTAGCACCCATTTCGCTGGAGGCGAAGTATCAATAGCTGAGACCATTTCCCCCAACTGCTGTTGATGAATTATACCCTCCGCGCCCTCCCACGAACAGAAACCAGATCAAAAAAAGAAGTTGGGATTTAGAACCGCCAGCCGACTCCCGAGAATCATGCAGCCTGTCGAGAGAAAGCAGGTCGGGGTCTTTTCGGTAAGCCTTCGGGCGAGTCTGGGCGAGTCCAGTGTCCTCAATTGGCATACGAAGGTTATTGTTGCACCGTCAAGATGTATTACGTTTGAAACGCGGCAAGCGCGCCTTCGGTTGCTGCGCAATTGCCAGCGGTGTTATTCCGTATCGCAAAGAATCTGAAGTCGCACAGCGAGACAAGAGAGGCGAATGGGGACGAGACTATGGATTTTAACGGGAGTGCATAGAATTATGTCGTCCGAGCAACGTTCGAGTGGGAGTTGAGTGGGAGGAAGGGCGGAGTCTTTCAATGGGGTCTATATGCCTGCTAACTCCGCGGTCTCTCGCACGTTGATTCATTTCACTGCTGCGGTGCCACGCGGATATATAGCAGGTCGCGCGTTTTTTGCCTGGTCCGACTACACTGGACCTCAACGAACATGGTACCCAATTTTTTGCGCCGTTCGCAGCGCCGCATCCTCAAAATTGGTACCGTGCTACTGCTCGCTGTGCTCTTTGTCATTCCTGGTACACATCCACAGCTCCGCCGCATCGTGCGGGTGAACTATAATTACTACATCGCGGACGGCGGGCCGCCCAAGTACACGGCGCTGCGCAAGTGGGAGGCTGCACTTCCCCAGCACAATCTCTCGTTGCCATTCCCAGAGGGAAACACCGGCCGCTACGTCAAGTTCTCCAACCAGATTCGGCGATTGGGGTGGAATAATTGTTTCGGTGATGTGTATGTGGATTTAATCCAATGAGCGACGGGGTTCGGGATGCTGAATGAGATATAGGTTGATGAATGCGCACCTGGCGTATAGTTCTGGGCGCGGGTATGTCTTCCGCGACTACGAGTGGGCAGCAGAGCATTACAACTGGCGGGAGGAACAATGGGTGACCCTCGACGCCCGCACACCGCTCAACGCCATCGTTTCAGGGCCCGTTGCAGGCGGTGCTTTTGGCAGAGACGACCCCGCTCCGCGGGCCATATCTGAAGCCTGGTTCGATATCGTCTGCCCGCGACGGGAGCGCCGATACATCAACACTGGCGATGTCAAGCCCGCCGTCGCGGAGGCACCCGGAGTAGAGGTGCTTGCGCACTGGAAGACGCTGCTTCGGGACGCACCCGAGCGCTGCATCGAGATCGTTGAAGGCAAGGAAGATTCTTTCCCTCAAACGTTCGACCTCAGGCTGTGGACCAGCCCGCGCCTGCTCACCTTGTGGGATGCGCTATCCCAATCCCCCATCTCCCGCCTTCTCAGCGCATCGCCGATCGTGCACGCCGCGGTCAACCACAATATGTATCTGTTCCTTCCGCGGGGGCCGCGCCCGCCGCATCCAGTGCCGCGAGATCCCTTCCGCCGGATGCTCGCGATACACCTCCGGCGTGGTGACTACGAGGGGCATTGTGGGTGGATGGCGTACATAAACAACGGATTTTACGGCTGGAGTCAATTCGAGCACCTTCCCGACCGTTTCGTGCCCGAGCCAGATGCTCCAGGGAAAGATGAGCGATTCCTGGCACGGTGCTGGCCAGATGTCGCCGCCGTTGTGACCAAGGTGGCGGAGGCGCGCCGGGACTACTTGGGCCATGCGGCAGATCTTGACCGGACGTTGGGGAGTGCGACGCTGGATGTAATATATCTGCTCACAAACGACAAGAGCAAATGGATCGAGGAGGTGAGGAAAGCGCTCTCTCAGGATGGGTGGACAGTTGCAACAAGCCAAGATCTTGTGCTCGACACAGAGCAGACAGACGTCTCGATGGCGGTGGATATGGAAATCGCGCGTCGTGCCGAGGTGTTTGTTGGGAATGGGGTGAGTGGACCTTCTTACTCTCTTGCATCTAGGTTTCTCAGCAGAATATCCAGTGGTCGTCCCTCACAAGCAATATCGTCTATCAGCGCCTCCTGGACTTGCGAGACCCCATAACCATCCGCTTCACATAAGACGCCTCTGGTTTGGCGTAGTCTTGACGCCACTGCGAGACGGAGGGGCTCTCCGCAGATATATAGCGTGGGATCCAACACACGACAGCCCGTGTTCGGGAGAGATACTCTCAGGCTTGCAGCATAGACCCGTCACCTAGAGCATTCGAGCATACAAGCCAGTCTCGGCGGTGCTGCAGCCGGGTTGGGCTGCTTGTCCCGCCGCCGGCGTCGGATTAGGTCCGGGTTTCCATTTTCAGGCGAAGTCCATAGGATCGTGTTGTAGCTGGATAGATTTTCTCTTTATGCATGGACGCTTTCGGAGGACAAGAGTGTGATGTCACATGTCACGGACTTTTGTGATGGCCGCAGCGGCCCGGGCGCGGCGCTAACTGAAGATGATATTCAATGCAAAACTTCTACTATACTCTTCCATCACCGTAAGGCGGATCACACGGAAATACGATCCAATTGTCCCAAAATTATCATACAATTGTCATGGTTGGCGGGTACCACATTCTTTCAACCCCGCCCGATGTGGCGCTAATCTTTAGGCATTACGACCTCACTCAGGCTCAGTGGATACAAAATTAATTATTAATGAGTGGTACCGTTATGTGTGCGAACACGAGGTTCAGCAGAGTGCGGCCAATGATATCGGAGAGCGAGGGGCCTGCCACTAAAAGCTGTGGTTGAAAAGCATGCATCGATAACAGTATGTCATCTTTCTCGTCTGAAAATTGAGGCGCCCATGTTGAAGAGGTTCGGAGTCGGCTATATGCGGTCCCCAATGGATTAGATCCCTACTGTCTCCCGGGACCGACGATTTTGAGGTGACTCGACTTGTGAAAGATTGCTAAGGCCGCCCGAGAAACGAAATCTGACTGACGAGGCCGCCCGCGCGCCGCCGACTTGCTCGTATAAAGTACGATCCACTCTCATTTTACTACTATACTCACAAAGTCACTTTATCCTAATAATCCCTTGCAAGCGTCAACATTCCAATGGCAGTCCAGACCTATCAGCCCGCGCCGAATGAGACTCGGAGAATTCGTCGACCTCCTCTTCCAGCGCCTGTTCTTCACCCCGAACGACTTTCCGTTAGTCTTGTCGACGTTCGAGAATGACGTTGCGGCCGATGCGGTGATTGAGTGCGCCCCCTCCATGTCAGCGAAGTGCTGAATTGATGGGACTCAAAACAGAGTGAACGGCAAGAATTTCCCTCCCAAAGGCTTCCTGGAGGTCATCAAAGAATTTCACGCTACCTCGATTGGAAAATTGACGAAGATCGATGATTTGGCGGTGTCGCCCTTTGACGCTGCGGCGTGGACGGGGGTGGTCGCACAAGTCACGAAATTAACCGTCACATCGAAGGCAGATGGAAGTGTGAAGGAGCAGGTATCGGTGACGATTGTGAAGGTCGAGGAGAAGGATGGCAAGCGGATTATGACCAGTCTCGTCGAGGTTCAAGCTTGAAACCGATGTACCATGTTCATAATGAATTTTTTGAAGAGACCGAGAATTTCATTTGTGTTTTTCTCTTTAGGGGTAAGACGTTTGCGTTATCAGGGAAAACCCCATTCATGCCAGTTTGGATTGTTTCAATGGGCTATATAGTCTAACCGATTCTACGACGGAGACCTAGTAGCCAGTGGAAAATCCTCGCGGATTGGCCCAATGCTTGCGGGACTCGGAGTTGCGGCGTGCCATCTGGCCAAGATCCTTCAAGCCCCGTGGAGGTCGTAGCAAGTTGCCAAGAATTATCATTCGAGCACGCTCTTGGCGCACGGAATCATCAGCGGTTTGCGTCCTCTGTCTCTTCCGAGAAAAACGTCCTCGTCTCGGAATCTATGCCTGAGATTACGTGAAGCGTATGGTTATCGGGGCCCGTTTATCGAGGAGGCGCTCGTACACAATGTTGCTTGTGAAGGAAGACCACTGAAAGGTTCGTTAGAAACCAGAATGCGAGAGAGCGAGGAATATTACCCCATTCCCCACAAACACCTCAGCACGACGTGCGATCTCCATATCCACCGCCATCGAGACGTCTGTCTGCTCTGTGTCGAGCACAAGATCTTGGCTCGTCGCAACCGTCCACCCATCTTTCCGGAGCGCGATTTTCAATTGGTCGATCCATTTGCTTCGCTCGTTTGTGAGCAGGTACATCACGTCGAGTGTCGGATGCCCCACCTCCCCACCAAGACCGGGTACGTGCGCGAGATAGTCCCGGCGCGCCTGCGCCGCCTTCTCCACGACTCCGACAACATCAGGCCAGCAGCGCTTGAGGAAGCGTTCGACATGCTCTGGCGCATCTGGCTCGGCGAGGTAACGGTCCGGGAGATACGCAAAAAGATTCCAGCCATAGAAAACGGTGTTCCTCGACGCCATCTCGCGACAATGTTGCTCGAAGTCGCCGCGCCGGAGGTGCATCGCCAGCATCCGGTGGAAAGGATTGTAAGGCGCGAGATGTGGCGGGCGCGGACCCCGCGGGACAAACTGATATAAGTTACGCTGGACGGCGGCACGCACAATCGACGAAGCGCCAAGAAGGCGGGAGATCGGCGATTGGGAAAACGAGGTCCAGAGCGAGAGGAGGCGCGGGCTCCCCCACAGATCAAGGTCGAACGTCTGGTATCTGGTATCTTCCTCGGCGCCGATGATCTCTATGCAGCGCTCGGGCGCGTCGCGGAGCACTTTCTGCCAGTGTGTGAGCACTTCTATGCCCGGCGCTTGCTCGACGGCGGGTTTAACAGTGCGGGTGTTAATGTATCGGCGCTCCCTCACAGGACAAACGACGTCGAACCAGTCCTGGGAGATGGCGCGCGGGGCGGGGTCGTCTCCCTCAAACGGTCCTCCCGCGACCGGCCCAGAGACGATCGCGTTGAGGGGTGTGCGCGCGTGGACACCCACCCATTGTTCCCTGGGCCATCGGTAGTGCTCTTCCGCCCAGTAGTAGTCCTGGAATACATAGGCGCGCTCGGAGACATACGCCAGGTGTGCGTTCATCAACCTGTGAATTTTTTGTACTTTATTTTTAGTACGCTGCCGAGTCCAGCAGATAATCCTGAGATCCACGCACACTTCGCTGAAGCAGTTATTCCACCCTAACCAGCGGGCCTGGTTCGAAAACTTCACGTAGCGCCCGGACTTGCCCTCGGGGGCGGGCAGGGACCAATTATGCTGCGGAAGCGCCGCCTCCCAGCTGCGCAGCGCGGCGTACGTTGGGGGCCCATCACCTCTGACGTAGTAGTAATACCGCCGGACCAGGTAACCGAGCCTCGTATGCAGGCTAAAGAACAAGATGAGCAGCAGCGCGACAACGAATCCACTGCGTCTCCGATAGCGCAATGAAACCGGCGCCATACCGCAGTTTTCGCCTCTGGACGCCGGGGTTGGAGGAAAGGCAGGATCGAGCTCGAGAGAGAGGGTGACATTGTATAACGTATTCCCAGTGATATATATATCCTGCTCCGCAGTCCTCGTTGCGGCCGCTCACTCGGACTAATGATCATAAACTCTTCAATCGTAAATGTCAAAATACCACTCACTCCGGACTCGCTTCTCGTTCGTCTCTCACTCTCCTTTTCTCGTTCGTCAATGGCCCTGAATTTTCTGCACGGTTTCGCAAATACGGCCTTATTCCCCAAGGGACCCTTTTTTACAGACAGTCGGAGATGACCGCCGCGGAGCTAAGTGTCGGCGAATAATATGATTACCGAGTCACCAAACTCTCTGTTGAATCTTGAGGAATGCTTGACCTATATCCTCGTGTCCTGCGCTGAATTCCCAGCAACGTGAGAGTGTCGACGCAATATCAAAATAAAACTTACCTTTACACGAGCTGCCAGTGGGCACTGGGGGACCCTGCCGTTATCCCATCGGCTTGAAGATCCTGCCGGAAATTTTGATGAGATTATTACCCCCGTCCTTCCCTCTCTAAGGGATTGTTGCTTTTAAAAAGGTAGCGTGTTTTGGCGTTGGCAGAACATCTCCCAACAGCATCACAAGCACCAGTTCACGCCCCAGGTTTTTATTGGAATGTTGAGCCGCAGAGGAACAGGTCTCTAGACAAGGACACAATGGATCGGTTCGAGTTGCGGAGGAAGATGAGTATGATGACGTCGTCTGAACAGATCTTATAATGGATCGGGGAGATACAACGGTGACTTGCGGCACTATCGGATACAACGCTAGCGAGGCGTCTCCACGAGCCCAGTGTCGGTCTCTTCAAGCATCAGCTTCAGAACATCCGATATTTGTGCATGCAAGGCTTCTGAATGGGTCTGGTGAGAAACGAGGTGCATCAGAGAAGGCGAAAAGGGAACGTACTCGATCGCGCGACAGCCTGAATGTAATCGTCGTTCACTACAGTCATCTCTTGATCGAGGGCTTGCAAACGTTTAGCCTGAATCACGAAGGATAAATCGAGACCTTTGAAACACATGAATTTTACCTGGTCCTCCTCTGCTTCGGGTTCAGGGAGGGATTCGATGAGGTACTCGACCTGCTTCGCCTTGACGATTAGGTCCGTTACAAGCTCTCTTTTATTAGCTATTGAAGATTTTGTAACGAACATCGAAACCTGAATTGAATGCCTGAGCTCACCGTCAAATACGTCTGGAGGATCATACTTCTCGGGGTTACGCTGCTTCGTTATGGGAATGTCGTTGCTGACTTGTACAAAATTGGCGCGTGAGGTGAGGTAGGCGATGGAGCGGGACATGATTGTAAGGAGTTGCTGTATTTCGTCCTGGAGCTGGGTTATGCGATCCATGTGCGACAGTTCCTGCAGCATGCTCGGAGGCCGTTGCGGACGAGATCGCGATTCAAAGGAAACCCATCCACGTGGCCTTTGTTGTCCCGGGCTCTTGATGGTAATCCTTGGCAATCTCCAGTAAACATCGGCCCTCGGTCCGAACGGCCGTGTTCAATGTCTAGCTTTCTAAAGCTCGCAGCGTCTGGTCTACGACTCGTTCGCAATTTGGACTGATTTAAACCCACTGGACATGCACAAGGGCGAGAAATCCACTAACGATAGAATGTTTTACATACGTCAAAAGAAATAGACAATACCTAGGACGTCAACCGCGCATCATCCACTCGAAAACCAAACTATTCGCTCAAGATCCTGGCCTGATCAAGTGCAGAACAGAGTACTCGCAAAAATGTTGAAATACTAACCCCAAGATGTTCTCGTTTTTGCCCAAATAAAATATTGAAGTTTCCCTCGAGATGAGCGGCGTCTATTCCCTCTGACGGAATGGATTCGGGGCAGGTGGGTCTTCGCCGGACGCAGCGCATTGCTCGGTCTTAGCCATGGAGATCGAGTCAAGGAAGGGTACAAGATTCGACACCTGAAACGCATCCAGGTTAGGCGGTGAACTTGAAAACAGATAGAATCTAGAAATCCACCGTGGTGCTAGTACCTATCGGATTTCCACACATAACAGGGAGGTAAATAAACGAAAGCCTACCCGGTGAGCTGGGTCATAATCGTGGGCATTCTGAGGTAGAAAGGCGATAGTATTAGATTTATATATTCACAGAGCTGTCTTTCATTCGAATGTGACCTGAGGCAGGCAGCAGGAAGCGAAGAGGTGACTACACCAGCATTCCATCATTCATGTTCCATGTCGAAGGTCAGGGAGATGGGCATTCCAAGAGATGCAGGAGTGCCTGTTATGCGTCTTTGTTTCGTGATCCTGATACCTTTGCTGATCGAAATGAGTGTCCATGTCAAAGTGCTCAGAAAAGAATATAGGAACTCTTCAGAGAATCCGATTTTTGTCGACATGAGTGCGCCAGAGTTTATATTTGAGAAATAACCGGTTTTGCCAGCACGGTCAGGAGAGAATAGCCGGGATTTCCACCCAAGATAATTCCCAGGACATCATTACTCATTGGGAATGTAAATGAAGCCTCGTGCACGTCTGTAGAGCGTGAACCAAGCTTGAAGTGGCACAGATTCAGTCGACATTGAGATCGCATCACCCCAGGGTCCGAATCGCCTGGACCTTGGCACCGTTGACTCGGAAGCCCCTTCAAGTTGAAGCCCGCGAGGATCAAGCGAGGATTATACCAGAGAGTTTTGAGTTAGTTCGTTTGAATCCGCAGTACATGGAGCGGGTCGTGCACGGTGTTGAGGAGAGAGGCAAATGGAGGCACGTTAAGTCACGTGTGACGCCGCCGCTCAAAACGAGTAGGACACGTCACACAAAAACTCGACCAAAAATCGTGCATGAATGTACAAATGGTGGGGTAAGTACAAGTACAGCTAGAGTTACATACTACATCCGATCCGATCCAATGCTATGTCTATAATGTCCTCAGAACCCCCGCGAGGCGCGAGAGGGCTTCTAATAAATCTCGCCCTTATACGGCAGCACCTTCTTGTATACACCAAACACGCGGTCGCCGGTCGTGTCGCCCCACCGGCGGCGCTCGCCCCCGCGCGCCCACACCCCGACCTCCACGCGCGCCGTATTGAGATCCTCGACGAACAGCCCCTCCCCGAGGCGCCCCAGCGCCGGGTGTACTGCGCGGCGCACGGAGAGGCGCGCGGCGATGGGTGCGAGCGCGTCTGTGAGGTGCAGGTGCGCGAGGCGGAGCGCGGTTGGCGCGGGGGGTGCGGGCCAGGTCGTGGTGTGCGGTGCCGGCGGCGTGTCCGGGTCGGATGGGGCGCGGAGGACGGGGGAGCGCAGGCAGGCGGTCCAGATGGAGAGGATGGCGGCGAGGAAGGCATGCAGGTAGACGAGAATGAGGTAGGTAAGGACGGGGGCGAGGGGGTAGTGTCCGCGGAGGATAGGTGACGAGGGCACGGGTGGAGACAGGGCGGGCGGAGGATGCGGGGAAGCTTCGAGAGGAAGTGGATTGATGAGGACGGCGGCGGATGCAGCGTGAAGCCAGATGTCGGCCGCACTGAGGATGAGGATGTGTTAGCTAAGGCCCACCGCGGAAAGTCGGGGGATACTAACCTGATGAGATACGTGATTCCCAGCACCCCTGAGATGAGGAAGACGGCCATAGTGAAGAAAGACGGAGCAGGGACACGCCCCTTGCCATTCACCAGGTAACTGCCGACCTGATAGACCGAGGCGGGCCCAGGGCTGCTCAGAAGCTTGAATAATAGGCCATATCTAGGCGTGGAGATTGGGAGAGGATGAGGAAATGCGCGGCGGACGTACTGCAACGGCGTCAAGAGATTTGGGCGTTCGGAGCGCGGATGCTGCTGATGAGATAGCCAGGATCCCGCAACACAATACCCTGCCATGCCGACGAGAATAGGGCATCCCAGAAGCCACACGACGTTCGTCTGCCCGGCGATAAGTGAGGGACGGAGATTGAATGGATAAGGGCACGCACGATAATCGTCGAGGCGAGGAGCCCGAACAAAGGCGCCTCGCCATCCCTCATCTCGTCCACATAGAACCCGTGCAAGAAGGACGGCGCGGTGGCATCGTGTCGGAGTGCAAGGTATATGCAAAGACAAGTCGCGAGCCCGGCCGAGAGTAGCGCGACGATGAGCCCTGGAACGACGACCAGCCATCCCAGTCCCTGTGGCGGAGGCTCCCTCCGACGTCGCGGCGGAGGCGCCTTCCCCGTCGTCTCGTGCTTGCGGAGTGGTTGCAGGACGGAGGGTGGCACAGGGAGGTCCTTCAGATCCGACTTCGGGGTACGGCTCGTTGGTTCCACAATGGTGGTATATGTCCATGGTGTGGTAGTCCCGGACGGCGAAGACGATGCCGACGACCTAGGCGTCGGCGGCCTAACTGGGTAGATGGCCACGGGTGAGCTTGGAGGGGACATGAGATCGGGATGGGACTCGGTGCATCAAGCTTGTATTAGTGCGGAGTGGGGGTATATATGTATGTTCATCGCCGATGTGGTACGCGTCATGACTGGCGGAAGATCACCACTGCTTTGCTGATTATCAGTTTTTCGACGGTACAGCTGGCAAAGAGACTGACGGATCGCAGGGATCATCAAACGGGGAGAAACAGTCGGAGTGCTATGGCAGTTGGATTGGCTGCGTGGTTTGGAGAGAGCAGGCACAGCCCTGTTGGCGAATGGTCCATGTGCACGGAGACACACTGCCTTTCGTTGTAGATTATTTTCCTGGTTTGAGCTCCACGATGACCGTGTCCAGTGCCCGGGACAATTCTTCGGGGATGAGAACGGGCAGAGCGGGGAAGAGACGCGGTGAGAGCTCGCGATGACCTGGCAGTCACGGTTGATGAGAGGCTTTCCAAAACCGAAAAAGGAAATCTCGCTCACACGACGCATGTAAAAGTGCAAAAAATCAAGAATGTCCGCGCGCGACAAGATTCGTAGGCTAGCCATGAACTTGCATAATACTTCCTGCACCGATGGAATGAGAAATAAAGAAATACAAAGGAGAAAAAAAAGCAGAGGAAGAAAGAAATGCGCACAGCCACATATGGGTGTATTCTCGGGACATGATCATGACGGGCGCTTTGCTCTTCCGACTCCGGACGCGGGCACTGCAAGCATCATCATCAGGATATGTTACTTGAACTTGAAGCAAAACAGATTACAGATACTAGTAGCAGGAGTGGCGCCTTAATCGGATCGATGGACGGATAAATGGATGCGTATCAGCCTGGACCTCGACCATTCTGGAAGTACGTCGACGCTGCAATCGGCAAGTTTTGCGCAAAACACAACGCGCCCTCATGAGCGAAGGGGAAGATTCCCATTCCTACCTACCAGCCCGGAAATATCCACGACGGAAGTGAACACTCTCTTGGATTTGGACGCACGTAGCTTCCCGCTGCTCCTTGTTCTCGAATAGTGCTTTTGTTGTTGGCCAAGTCCGTGCAATGAAACAGGACGAAGAGGCAAGAACGCATAGCCAGCATTTGTATGACGCGACTAGACGCCTTCCTTTCATCAGAGAGCTCAGTTTCTTGACGGGTCTTGGAAACGAAATATCCCAGCAAGAAGTCGGCCAACGAGACTCATTCGAGCTCACAAGCAGAGGTTTTTCGTTTGGGTCTGCTGATACGTAGTGGGAGTATGAGGCAAGACGAGATTGATGCGATCAATTCTTTCGCTCAATTGCTCCCCCTGACCCAAATACTGACTCCAGATGGTTTCGGGTTTGAGTTATTACTTTTGACATTGGAACAGGACAGGCAGAGTACTTGAAAACTTAAGAAGCTATGTACCGGGTGATAATGAGTGGCAACTGACTCCCCTTCTCCAACTCGCTATTCACGACAGGCCGCTGCACGGGCGTCGACGTAAATCCCAACCCGCCCTCAGGAACTACTGCGCTGAGTTCAAATGCACGTACAAGCGTGAAGAGGAGCGCCTTCATTTCAACGATGGCGAAACGGAAGCCGATGCAATTATGCGGACCTGTGTAATGAATTCAGCGTTATTTCCTGTCATGAAATTTGCAGCTACTGGCCGGCGAGAAATGTTAATAGATTTCCCCAGGCGCCGGGAATGGCAGTTGCTGCTTCGGGAACGTGCTCCCAACGCTCGGGTCTGCATCGTTGGAATTGGTTAATCAGCTACTTCAGACAAGAACAACTGGTACCTGAATTCCGCCACATCATCTCCCCAGATTGCCTTGTCGGAATGCACGGCTGAAATTGGGATGCGTATCAAGGTCCCTTTACGTATCCTTGACAAAGATTGGTACCATGAGCGAACGCTTGATGTGAATGCGTACGGGATGGTCTCATAGACCTTGCCGTGCCTATCGACATACGGCTTACTGAGCGGCAGAACGTCGTTCTCCATCGCCATCCGAATTGTGAACCCCACCGGTGTATGCACGCGCATAGTCTCTCTGACTATTCTCAACTTCAATTCTCGAACCAGCAGCGAAACATGAGCTATGAGCGACGTACCGACACTCTCCAAATACGAAAGTGAGTTGAGCTCGTCCATTGTGGGATTGTCGTTCGGAATGGTGAGAAGCTCTTCTCGAAGTTGCGTCTGAACCGAAGGATTCACGGAGAGAGCATGCAGTGCCCACGCTGTCGCAGTACTTCGTTCCACGTTCAGTAAAAACGCAGAGAACAGCCGAAAGCAGAATGTGAAAAACCTCGTCGTTTCGTGTCCCGCAACGAAGAAGGTTGGGATCTCTAGTTCCAATGAGAAACATTGAAAAGCTAATATGTACGAGAAGACGTACGCGCAATGACGTCCGCATCGCTCAGTCTCTGATGTTCGGGAATGTCAGTCGACATGTTTGCCTTGACCATGATGGAGAGCAGATCCCGGGCTATCGTTGTTTTTTCTCCTCCGCTAGCTTTAATTGCAGCCTTGCTGTCTGCAAGCAATTTATTTCCAATGTTTGCCATTTTGCTGCGTGCTCCTTGGATTGCTTTATTGCCGGGCATCGGCTTCATGGCCAACAAGTCAGCGTTTTCCGGCTCGGAAGGCAGGGATGGACAAATACAAAGATGTGAAGGAACGGAACGGAAGCTTGTGCGAAACGGAGCGCTGCCTGGCGCTGTGATTGGGGTGAATGTAGAAGCTGGGTAAATACTTGATCGAGCTCGTTGGGGGTGTCCTCCGGATCCATAGCATTGAATTGATAGTTGAAGCCGGCGGCGCCGATAGCGTCGAGGGCCATCTTTCTCAACCAAGCAAAGACGTCAATGCGAGCTGAACCGGAACCAGCCGCGATTTCCCGAATCCAGATATCGCGAAGCTGTTCAGGAATTAGCAATAGGGTGGCGAAGGTAGAGTAAGAAATGAGTAACCTGCATAGATTTTTGGTTGAAGATTGCGGTCAGTTCTCTGATTTGTGCGACGCCAAAAGCCGGATTCTGGAATGCTCAATGGGGCGCGGCTCGTGTGAGCGAGAGGATACAAACAAGTATTTTTCTCTGAATAGATCAGCCTTATCTGCGCGCGCCGATAATAAAAATCACCTGTCTTTTATGCTCTTCCATCTCGACCGCAAGCAAGCCTGGTACATCAAGTATGAAATCATGTTGCCGTATGATTCAAACGGTGGTCCACCAACCGTTTCCGAGGAATTCAGAGATAAGCTTTTGCGCGACCGCTCCTTTCTGGTACGCGGAGTCATGAATCAAGATATGATTCAATGCCTTTGTATCCGCAGTGTACAGTTCTCGTTTCTATGAAGAGTTAATAGCGTTATCGTCTTTCAAAAATATTCGAATTGCCCACACTGAAAAGACCCCTGAACTGGAAATTCGTGCCAAACTCGTCGCGCCATTTGGTGGTGATGGTGGAGTCATTCTGCAAGGCATTCATTCGTGCTTCGCAGTTTGAGGGGGAAGAACGACATACGTCAATCGTTATGAAGTGGCCTAGCATGGGAAGAGCGCCCTTGGGCCCCGGAAGGTTGCGCAAGGGCGACGTGAGCTCCTCATGAAGGGCTTTCGCCAGTTGGACCAGGATATATGTGCCTAATGCCCCGGCAATGGGGATGAGAAACTGGGAGGTCATTGTGGGGAAACGGAAGATTGGCACTCGTTGTCATTGGTCGACATTGCTGCTTGCAATTGGCAGTGTGAGACTCGTGAGATGGTTATCGGTCCTTAAGTAAGCAGCGGGCCTTGATTCTTGAAGACGATATTTTTGAAAGGTCAGTCTGAGCCAGCCAGCCAACGAGACCCGTACGGACAGCCTGAGATTTCCGCTGGCCTGCTGATACTCATGGGGGAAGGAGGCAAGGCGAGAATGTTGCAATCAATTTCTTCGCTCAAATTGGGTGGCAAATGCTGACGAGATGATTTCGGGTTTGGGTCAGCATCAGAACAGGACAGTACTTGCACGAGCGAAGAGATTTAAGAAGATATATACCGGGTAATAATCAGCGGCAACTGACTTCCCTTGTCCAACTCGCTATTCACGACAGGCCGCTTCACGGGATTCGAAATAGATCCCATCCCGCCTTCGGCGACCACCGCGCCAAATTCGAAGGCGCCCACAAGCGTGAATAGAAGCGCCTTCATTTCTACGATGGCGAACCGGAAGCCAATGCAGTTGTGCGGACCTGCCAAGTTAAGTCAGCGTTATCTTTCTGTTCAAAAAAATTGGAACTACGAGCCGGCGAGGAATGTTAATAGATTGGCCCAAACGCCGGGGATGGCGGCGACTGATTCGGGAATGTGCTCCCACCGCTCGGGTCTGGTGGGGATTGATCGTTGATGAGAATTCAGAGAGTAGCAGGGAACGTGCGTATACCTGAACTCCGCCGCATCCTCTCCCCAGATTTCCTTATCGCAATGCACGTCTGCGATGGGGATGCGTATTACTGTCCCTTTGCGTATTCTTCGCTAATATCAGAAACCAAGCTGGATTTGGGGTAGGAGTGAATGCGCACGGGATGGAGGTAAAGACCTTGCCATGCTTGTCGACGTAGGGCTTGCTGAGCGGCAGAACATCGTTATGTATCCATCGCCACCCGGACCGTGAATGCCACCGGCGCGTGGACGCGCATAGTCTCTCTGACTATGTTAATCATTAGTTTTCGAAACAGCAGCAATCCATGGGGGACGTACTGACGCTCTCGAGGTATGGGAGAGAGTTGAGTTCATCCATTGTGGGATTGTCATGGGGAACGCTTAAGATCTCGTCTCGCAGCTTCTGTTGTACTGAAAGATTGAGAGAGAGAGCATACAGTGCCCAAGCTGTGGCAGTACTTCATCCCAGGACCTGTTAAAACTCGGTCTACGACCGAAAGCAAGAAGACATACCTCGTCGTTTCGTGCCCCGCAACCAAAAACGTCGGGATCTCTAGGTCCTGTGAGATATATCATAAAGATTTACTTGACAAACGTACGCGCAATGACATCTGCGTCGCTCAGTCTCTGGTTTTCGGGAATGTCGGTGGACATGTTCGCCTTGACCATGACAGACAACAAATTCCCGCGCTGTCGACGTATTTTCACCTCCTTTGGCTTTCACCGCAGCTTTACTGTCTGCAAGTAGTTGCTTCCCGATGTTGACCATTTTACTGCGTGCTTCGCGAACAAATTTGTTACCGGGCAACGACTGCAAGGATTAAGTCCAAGTCAGCGCAATGCGGTGCGAGAGGGAGGGAGGAGCAGCTAAGTACGAAGATACGCAGGATCGGAATTACAGCTTGCGCGATACGGAACATAGCCTGGCGCTGCGATTGGGGAGAATGCAGAAGCTGGGTAAGTGCTTGGTCGAGGTCGTTTGGCCCTCTGGATTCATAGCATTGAATTGATAGTCGAAGCCCGCTGCGCCGATAGTATCGAGGGCCATCTTTCTCAACCAAGCAAAAACATCAATGCGGGATGAACCGGAACCAGCTTCGACTTCCCGAATCCAGATATCGCGAAGCTGTTGGCGGATCAGCAATATGGCGCCAAACCTAATAAATGAATGACCTCCATAGATTTTGGATTGAAAATCTCGGTCAACTCCCTGATTTGCATCAGGCCGAATGCCGGATTCTGGGAGGCTTAAATAGGATGGTCTCGAGTAGAAGAATGATACCCACAACTATCTTTCTCTGAAAACACAATCAGCAAGTGGATGGTACGTGGACACCCATATAACGGCTCGCCTGCTGCCTATGTTCTTCCATCTCGACCGCAAGGAGGCCTAGTTGCAATTCGGGATGATGATCAGATACTGGAACTTGTTGCCTGCTGAGAACGGTCCACCAACCGTTTCCGAGGAATTCCGTTACAACTTTTTTTGTGACCGGTCCTTTCTGATACACGTTGTCATTGATCAAGATATGGTTCAATGCCTTGGTATCGGCAGTGTACAGTTCCCGTTTCTAGGAGGAGTTACGTCTGTCAGGATCGATGAAAGAATCGAATTGCAAACATTGAAAAGACTCCTGTACTGGAAATTTGCGCCAAACTCGTCGCGCCATCTTGTAGTGATTGTGGGGTCACTCTGCACGGCTTTCATACTCAATAGTTCGGGAAGAAAAGGGTGGCATACGTCCATCGTTTTGAAGTGGCCCAGCATCGGAAGAGCGCCCTTGGGCCCTGGGAGGTTGCGCAAGGGAGACGTAAGCTCTTCGTGCAGGGCTTTCGCTAGTTGGACTAGGACATAGGCGGCTAATGTCCCTACAATGGGTATGAGAAACTGGGAGGTCATTTTGGATAAAGGGAAGATAGGCAGCAGCAGTAATCATGTGTCTGTCGACATTGGCTGGCACCGGTCTGCACCGGTGGCACCGTGAGCGCTCAAAGCCTGGTGAGATGATTATCAGCCTTTAGATAGAGATTCTCATGTCAACATTGGGGACATATATACCTACCATCGCGTTCGTACTCATGGTGAGAGGAGAATTCCCACTAACTTTAGGTAGTGGGTCCTGTACCGCCCTATCAGTAAAGTATGCAATCATCCCACGACACTCAGGACCAAACATTGTGACATCGCTTGCAAGATTCTACGTTAAAGATCTTACTAATCGGCCCGCTTGCTTGGTTGTCGCTCTCAGGCTTCAGCCCTGTCAATTTCGTTGTCTGCCACATCTACATTGCTTCCTGCTCCCATGTCTGTTCTCGTCAATGGTGTTCGAACCTCTGCTGTTACGGTCTCTGCTCTCTTGTCTCAGACTGTATTATCCAGCCATTTCATTTCTTTGAATCAATGTTGCCGTGGACTGTAGTACTGTCAAATCTTTATCTCTGGTATCGGCTTGCGCCATATCACCGGACCTGGATGCCGATGTCTGCCCGGGATCTTGAATGACTTGTAAACGCAAGTTTGAAGTGGTATCTGGACCATGGGTTTGGTCTTCCTGCCGGCACAGTTGATCTGCATGATCTATTGCATGCTGTACCACTGGGTGAGTGTTTCTTGACCGTTCATACTCTTATTCTTATTTTTCCAGCATCCCTCAATTCTTCAGCCTTTGTTGCCCCCACATCGTCCTCATGTTCGCTCCATCCCATGCCGGATTCAAGCTTCGGTACGTGCTATGCAACGCTCCTGGTACCTACAGTAACCTTCTGCCACTAAACTGTGTTCTCAGTGGCCCTCCCTCGCTTCAATTATCCTATGTTCAATGGCTTTCTGAATGTTATTCATGAGTCTTCTTCCTGTCCGGCACCTCCTTTCTATTCATTCTCTTCCGCTTTTGGTGAAATCCCCATCGCATGGAATGAGGTGTCTGCGCCTCATTCAAGTGATGTGTTCGCACGTCACTTTGTATTACCGAATGGATGGTTAACTCTTCCTCATGTCGGGTGTACAGCTTCCAGCTCACACTTCACTTCGCCCTGCCATATGAGTCATGCTGCTCATATCATTATCTTGTCTGCATTTCTGCCTGATGCTCACTTAGCCATTGTTGCAACATCTCTTGGTTCTTCTGTTACTGGGATCATGTCTGTTCTTGTAACACAGCGCAGGGCCACAACATTTCGAATCTGCTGCATGATGTATTCGATGGGTTTGAGCGACTGTCGAAATCTGCATTAACGTCTTTGGCTACCCTCCATGGACTTGACATATCCCGGCATTCTCGTGAAGCTGGCAGGAACCTCATCGTATCTCATGTCGGGGGTCGAAACTGTGGCCTTCACAGGTCTGGATTTGGACATTTGGGGAGTGCTTCACTCCTGGCATTGTCCCGCGAGAATAACCATAATCTTCCATGGATAACCAACCATTCTCTCTAATGGCTCCAATAATGGCTCCAAAGACCCGGCTTAAGCCAATAAACATGATATATCCTGCTGTCATGTTATCTTCTGAACCAATAACACATTTCTGGATGTTAATGAGAGTCCTATTAGTTCCCTTGAATATTCCTAGATCGATTCAACAGGAAGTACCAGAGTGAGAGTCCCCGAGATTATGTTGTTTGATGTTTTGTTGTTCTGAAGATCTGCAAAACTGGTGTGCATTTGTACCGAAAAAAAATCTTTGAACCAGGAACACATTTCCGGACATTAGCGAGAATCCTATGACCTTCCCTGAATATTCGTGGGTTGATTAAACAGGGGTACCAGAGTGGGGTCCCTGAGATTCTGCTTGTAAAACTGGTGTGCATTTTTGCCATTTGTTCAGTCCCAAGTTAGTGGGCTTTGCCGCGAAGCGCGCTACACTTGTTATGAGGCTGTGACCACCACAGTCACTGTGCACGTGTTAGTACAAGTCGCGTCAACAACGCGTCAACAATGCACTGCCACTGGTCATAGTTCAGATATCCTGGAAATGTTGGATTCGGCGCCGAACTTGTGAATTAGTGTTCGCTGGTAAAAAATAAAAAAATATGGAAGTCGTATATCATAATTAATCCCTCAGATGTGTGCTCTAGTCGGGCCTGCGAAAACACGCCAAGAATCCCTAACCTCATGCTTTCTGTCAATGTCTGAGCGTCTGGGGCATGAGATGGTATGATACCTGCAACATAGCATACTATAAGAGCCGAAAGCCGCAATTGAGACACAATTATTTACGCGATACTATGCTAACGGGAAGAGTGAAGACCACGTTGAGTGCGCACCAGCTCTGGGCGTGAAGATCACTCTTAGCTTGATTACCTCGCACCCACTTCGATTTCGGTCAAGTGTAAGATATATTATCCATAGCCCGATCGTGTGAATATGCGTCGGGATTACTATTTACTATACCTCTTGTCCACCGCACCAGCGGTCGCTTTACTACCAAGTATTCATTCCGTTATATCCCATCCCATTCCCGTTAGCGAACATGTTCTATTCTTGGGCGATAACTTGTCCGAGAAGTCCCCCCTGCATATTGTTGAAGTTGAACGCATTCTGGCCCGGCTGCTGCTGTTGCTGTTGGCCACCGCCCTCAGGCTGTTGATTGTGATCCTCGAAGACATGGATGATTTTGTTGATCCCCTCTGCGGCCTTGAGACCCATGGCGAGACCCTCCTGCCAGTTGACCTTGTGCGCCGCGGGCGGGGTGGCGGGTGGTGCAGGTGCGGGCGGAGGGGAAACGGGGATCTCGGGGACGTAAGCTCGGGGAGCGTATGCGGGGGGCGGGGGCCCTACCTCCTGCGCTACCGACTGGACAACATGTCCAATCGAGGAGACGATACTGGAGCCGGTACCACCAACGGAAGTCGAAGAGACGACCTGCGGCACTTCGTGCACCACCGCCTGGACGACGTGTCCGATGGAAGAGATGATACTGGAGCCAGTACCACCAGTAGAGGTTCTATTGGAGTTAGTGCAGCCCGGCATCATGCCCGAGGCATGCCCGAGGTAACGAGTCATAACGAGTCGTATCGAGTCAGTAGGAGTCACTGGTAGAACGCAGGAGAATACAGAAGAATAGTATGGAACATTCTAGTTACATCGGACATTTTAGTATATAAGTCGCTACAGATTCTATGTAAAGCTCAAGCGTTTGCAGAGCTCAGCCAACCGCTAATTTATTCTTGATTTCTACCCACTAAACATCGGCTGATTCCCTAAGTAAACCCAACAGGTTCCTTGCGCCCCCGCGTATGTACCGACGGCAGAAGCTGCGAATGTGGCGGGTCGTATCTTCTGACTTACCGTAGTCACGTCCTGGGTCCACGCTACCGGAAAGTTCCAGGATGCAGAGGCGTCGCCGTACACCGCATAGTACTCGCCAGCAACGAATGGGTTAAGCGCGACGTACTGGAGAGAGATGCACGAACATGGATGTTGAAATCGGAAAAACGGACCATGACCCCGCGCCTGCGCGCCGCCTCCTGCGTGTTCCGTATCATCGCCTCGACGAGGGGGTATTGTCCGCGCAAATCGAAGGTTACGGTGCCGTCATTATACAACGCGACGTAGGTTCCCTGGACACCGAGCGCCACAGACGTCGGGCGCCGGATCTTCATGAAATTGTGAATGACATCCAGCGCCAGCGGAATGTTCTGCCAGGAGTATCCGGAAGGAGACATCGAGAAAAAGCTCGCACCAGGACCGAATGTAATGTGCATGGTGTAGCCGCCCTTTGTCGCGACATTCTTGATGAACCGCGCGAGACGTGCATATTGGGGACCCAGATAACCCTCTGCTAAATCTCAGCACCGATCGAAGTTGAGGGTAGGAATGAAGCTCGCACCTTCATACCAGTCCTCGCCGCCGATGGTTTTCCAGCATAAGGCGTACAATCCTGGTTCCATCGGAAATGCGACATCGTGTGGTGTATCGACAGCTTGGGGGTGATTTCGATTCTCAAGCAGATGAGTCAGACCTGCGGGGAGAGTGTTAGCGCTCCTAAGTAGACGTGAGCACAGAGTTTCGTTGGATAAAAGCTCGTAGACGCACCATGCGTATGTGGATTCCGCACTGCAAAAGTACGACCTGTTGGGGCCGAAGGAGAACTGGCAGTTCATGGTGGCTTTGTTGCCGTAAATCATGCCAGGGGCGACGTGCCGCTTTTATCTATGACAGTAAGCGCCGATCTCGAATTTCCTCCAACTGAGAAGGAACAAAGTGCCATGGCAGCTGGTTTAATATTGGGGGTCAAGCGCCTGGGAGCCGAATTGTGGGCCAGGTACGCGAAAGGAGAGCTGTCAATCTACTAGGAACGAGTACGACCGTATTATGTATACTCACCGCAAGCAATAATTCAGAAGGAGCGCTGCGCTGGGTAGCGGCGAGTGGAGATTCCCAAACATATCTGCGCGTATCTTGAAATTTTCCGGATCCTCTCCCTCCTTTGCCTTTCATGATACTGCTGCTTTGTAGTGATTCTCCTATCGGGATTGATTGGGGGCTCGTCGGGATACTCGCCGACATCCGCACCCCCCACTAGAATCGAACCCCCCGCATTCCGAATCGCGTCGGCATGCACATGGAAGCTGTCAAGTTCCACACAGTTAAAATGTCTGAGGAAGGGCTCATCCAAACGAAATAATTCGACTTCCAACCCCAGCGTACCATAATACAATACCCTGGTTCAGAATATCGACAGCAGTGGAGGGGGGAAGCTAGATTCTGCTGGAAGCCGAAATTCGGATGCAGCGGGCCGCGGACAGTGGAAAGGGGCCCAGGGCACGCCCGATGAAATGGGGCGGAAGGAGGTGTACGTTCCCAACTTGAGCAGGGGCCGCGGTGCACGGTTTCGAGGGCGGGAAAGGGGCATGAGGCATCAGTGGCTAACATTCGCAAATAGATCCCAATCCAGTAAGCGAGCGCGCCCTGCGCACGGACCATTAACCTGATGGGAGGCGAGCCGCGGATTGATGGGTGCGCTGGTAGGTAGGTAGGTAGAATTACACGGCCGGTCCAACTCATGAACGCCGGTCCCAGGGATTATCCCGGTGTACACGCATTAAGTAGCTACACCATCTTCCCTGGGCTCTTATATGCCCCTCTAGCCGAGCTCACGGTCGCAGTCAGACTCGCCGCGGTAGAACTAGACGAACATAAAAAAGCGAAAAATTAAGCACATCAACAGGTTAGCCTCTCAAGCATCTAACCGAAACACGGGAACGGCGTAGAATATCTCCAGGACATCAAATGCAAGCATCGCAACCAGGGCAATCGTTGATCTTGGGGAACTAATGGCTTTTAGGAACTCGGTATTTGAGAGTTCTGCCATCCGGCGTTGTAAGTCTGGCAGATCAAATAAGAGTGTTGCAAGATCACTTCTAATTCAACCACTGCGTCCGAGGACTGGCAGGTGATCAGAGCGTGCTCGGGCGTCTCGACTTTATTTCTGCAGAACCTACACAACCGATCCGATCGGGATACAGGTTGGTGAGCATATTGAAGTAGCGCAAGGTTTCCACGGCCGATAGTGAGTTGAGAGAACAAAGGAGGTTATGGCCTCGCGTTATTTATATCTCTGTCCTCACCAATGTCAGATAGTGCCGAATACAGGAAGTAACTTGGGCTGCTGTCTTGTCCTATGGGAGTTTACAACGACTGTGTAACAAATAGAGCTTATTGGATGAGTCAATTTCACCTTGTAGGCATTCCAGCACCACTTTAGCGCAATCCTCAATGTCACTGATAGAAGAACACCAGTTGGACTGAGCGCTGGGCAGTGGAATGGCAGTCTCATGGCAACACGGATAATTGTGGACCATGATTTCTTACCTTTGCCTGTAAGTTCAACAGAATTGTCGAGAGCGGTGCAAGCATAAGTGTCATTGAGATCCAGAAAGTACACTGGATGGCTGAGATTGATGAGTAGGTGGCAGACTCGTAGAAGCATAATCCAGTTGCTGTGGACAAGGGTGGCAACCATGGAGCGGCGGTGAAAGTTGAGCATTTAATACATGACGGTAATTTGAACTCTTTGTCAGTTGTTGACACATCTATTTGAGTTCGCGTTAAACTTTGTGTCATTTTTCAATACCCATGATCCCGTGTCCATAATAGCGGGGTATGCGTGCTATGTCTTTATAGTATTCTGGGACATATTTGAATGTTGGCACATCATACTTCTCCGAGTTGCATGTCACCAAGATGGAATGGGGAGTGGCGAGATAAAGGGTCCAAAGATCAAGATGTCTTGATCAATTTGGATGAAGGTTTTCGCGCACCAGCGTTCCAGAAATAGTGAATTTTGCACAAAGCTCACGAGAGAGGGAATGAATTTGTTGCCTAGTATCTCAACTTTCCAGCGCTATATGAGGCTGTAGTTGTCCGAGAGGCTTTAGAAACTGATTGCAAATCTACGGGTGTAAAGAGCATGCAACACATTACTATTCTGGTCTGGGATACATCTTGCCTTGGAGTAAGTGAGTGCCTTCTCGTTTCCGGTCACTTGTCTCGCAGTCACGTTTTTAAAATGCATCCAATCATTTCGCGGGTCGGCTGCTATCGATAAATCAACGAGACCACAGAACGATGAGGAAGTCTCGCACGTAACACGTATGATGCAAAGTCTCGCCAGGTGTTCCATCGGGACTTCAGATATCCCAAAGTACAGATTGAGCACAGCAATTCGCCATGGCAGCGTGGGCAAGATTATGCAGCTGACTAATCAGACGATGCGGGAGACGGCTAGCACGGCGTCGACAACGAACAAGAGAGTGGCATGCAATGAAATGGGTACGATTCAAGAGTTCTATTCATACAGCACATTTGTGGAGTAGAATGTGTCTTAGAAGGTAAAAATGAGCTGGATGCTCGATTGCCATTGCAGATGTAGTTTATCCTTGCGACCATCCCAGGGATCATATGGACTGAAGAGGCTCGTGTAGACAGCTCCCATGACTACTCCATGCACGTTTAGGCAAGGCCTGGGCAAGGCAGAATAGCTGGGAGGGCTAACAGCGAACTTCGACATCGGAGATGATGGTGGTAGGAAGTAATGGCGCGCACGGAGGCTACAGGCACATCACTAAAAGGTGCAGTTGAGTCTCTGTGACCTCTGTGAGGAACGATCGTTGGTCACAGAATGCGGTTTACGTACGAGGGGTTGCTGCCGTGAGCGGGCTCGGTTACGGTGTTTGTGGGTGCCCAAAAGAATTACAAAAAATACGCCCAAAAAGGAAAGAGGAAAGAAGAAGAAACGAGAAATTCAGGGAGATCTCAGCCCTGATGCTTGCATAGTCTCCGAAACTTCTCCATCCTCATGTAGAACAATTGGAGTGCATTGATTCAAAGAAAGTTGGTGGCTGGGTGGCCTGGTGTAGATAAAAAAATGTGTCAAGAACGAGAGATGGAAACTCACTGCAGTGATTCAGCCCTCCAACTCCCGTGGTTTCCGATCTACTTACAACTCATCCTGGAACTGCCAACACAGGACAGTCCATCGAGAAAGAGTATTAATTGCAGGGAAGAAATCTTCAGAGAGAGTGGTTAGACTTGTTGTTTCCAATTTGAACTCGCTCAGAATCTGTTCAGAGTCATCCCGAACCTATGAAATGGCACCAAAAAAAATATTTGGATCGCAATGACAACGACTGGCTGCAGAATGGGTAAAATCCCTTATTACATGATTATTGCGAGATTTAGGGACAATAAAAATCACTTGGGCACTCTATAGGTACCACAGGATCACAGAATTATTTTAGCAACTTATGAAGGGTTAGTATGTGCAGTATTGAGTACTCAGGGAATAAAATGAACGACGAGTGCGTGTCGGAACTCTCCGTTCTCACGTCTGGCACGTGAATTATTTCCTTATCTGCTTGCAATTTAACAAGCTTTAGGACCCTGCCTTCGGCACGGACGCTCGCTGCGCTCGGTCCGTACCTTCGGCGGGTCCACAGCTTGTTGGGGCTCCGCCCCAAACCCCGGTGGATTCTCAGTTCGCCAACGCGCGGCGGATTCCGAGTTCCGGGGTTCGCCGTGCACGGGTGGATTCCGAGTCCCGTGATTTTTCATGTGACTTTATCAGGTGACTTTTTGTGTGGCAGTGTTCGTTGTCTCTTAATATATAGGACCACATCTGGCTTCACCCTTTTAAGGGTGAAACCGTTTTGGGTTTCACCCTTTTAAGGAAATTTGATGCCACAAACACCAGAACCGCGCCCGTGAGCGGACTCTTCTTTCCGCCGCCATCAGTGCTCGTCAGAAGCACTCCAGTCCTCCAGCGACACATCCAGCTCGCACATTCAGATCATTTTGCCCACCCACCCTGCCCCTCAGTAAGCACTTGCATGCTTAACAATTTTCAGTTCGAGTTTCTTCACCCTCTGGCTAATATTGATAGGTACATGGTTCACAATGTTGAGCCACGGTCTCGCCAATCAGCGATACCGCCAGTGCCTCGGCCTTGGTGGAGAAACCACCGGATATTCCCGCCGTTCCATTGGCGTCGAGAATTTCGCCCGATCCTAACGCAACACAAACCACTCACTCCATTGTGGTCACGTCAGATTACAGAGTTCGTAAATGACCAGCAGAGGTGATCGATCAATCACTGCGTTTCGCTCATTACCACGCCGTACTTCAATCCGGAGTTCGAATTGGTTGGCCATCGCTGACAGTAATTCCTCTAACGCCGGGCACAAGACGATGGGCGGGGATTAACAGGGAACACAAAATACCTGCCGAGAACCGCGAAGGCCAAGTACAGCATCCCAGAAAGTCTCAGCTGCGAAGTGCTAGTAGCGGCTAAAATTAATTAATTTGTGTCGGACCTTTGCCAGGTACCAAGGTGCACATGGAACCCTGGACCTTCCTAGGAAACGAAGAGCTCGCCTCTATGGCCAGACCGGCTCAGATCCCCGTGCGGATTTGACGATGCGACCATGGGCTTCAGTTGGTTCTGGTTATCAAACACGGCGAGTCGGTCCGATACTTGGCCATCACCCCGAGGGGCCTCGATGCCTCTGGCCTCCAACCATATCTCGGTGACTCTTCTCGGCATGCCGCCCGGGTCGGCTTATGCGCTACAATCGTACTTCCTATTCCTTCTTGCTGTCGCTCTTCTTCATGGACTCCTTCGATGTTGATTCTGCCTTCCCGTACATCGGCCGTTCAATAATGAGCCACTCAGAAGGTGACGCGACTGGGAACACGGAATCGACCTCTCCTCGAGTCTCTTGTGCGGGCGACAATTGGTACTATCCACCCGAAATCGCCGGCTTCTTGAAAGACGTCGACTTGCCCCAGGAAGTTAAAGACGAGACTTTGGCGTGCGCATTCGAGTACACGCGGTGTGTCATTCCGCAATACACAAATTGGAGTCGATATATCGCCTGGATGCGCCTGCTGATGATGGTCATCGTGGCCGAATTCAAGGGGAGCCTGGTGGATGTGACCGCAGGTGACACGATCCTGGGTTACTCCCTGTCCAGCACCCTCGCCTCTCTCTTCGCCGGTACGCGCGGTCACGAATCCATGGCGCGCGAGTTCCGCACCTTCCTCCTCCTCACTGCGGAGAAGACAAGCGAGAGACGCTACGGGGAGTTGTTTCGGCGCTACGTCAACTGTCTCGCACGCTCCCCCAGTCAATGGTTCCGCTTACGCGAATGTGACTTCTACGCGCGGGTTACGATCGCGGCGGCCCTGGCGTGCAACGACGCGGACGACGTGTGGTTCTCCGACGAGCAGTTTGTGTTGCTCAACGAGATCGGAATGACCATGTACGACGCAGTGGCGTTTTATAAACACCGTGCTGAGGGCGAAATACACAACACCTTTGCATACATGCCCGACACCGCGCGCACCGCAGCATTCCGACGGTGCCGAGAGGTGCTCTGGACGCTCGACGCAGCGTGGGCACGGCAGCCGGCAATGCAGATTGTCACCAACTTCATGCGCTTTAGTGGGGGCCCCATCCACATGATGATGCGCCGCTACCGATTCGTGGAAGAAGGCCTGACCATTGGGCAACCCGAAACAGCCGAGATCGTCAAGCGGGTTCGCGCTAATCACAAACTCTGGAGCCGCTTGGACGCCACTTCCCAGAAGGACGTTACTGAGGACGATATTCGGCGCTACAGAGATGTCCTTGCACGCCGCGACGAGCTCATGTTCCCTGGGCTTGCAGAGATCCTCGAGATTGACGGTGACGGACACTGCGATACCTGCCGATACCGTACTTCATACGGTGCGCAGACCACCCATTGTTTCGGTGGCGTCGAGCTGTGCGACAGCTGCAGAGTCAGCTGGCTAAATTTTCTGGAGTCCCTTCCTGAGCGGGCGGCCCATGTATTTCCCGAGTTGGTGAACATATATACCTGGTCGATCACCTCCTCCAGAGGCGTTTCCGCATCTGTGGAAGGCAATGGCTTCGCGGATACGGATGGATAATGGGGTAGATTGGGTAAATTGGATTGCTGTCACGGTGTTAAAGCGCGTTTTCGAGAGCGGATGCGGACTTTGTTGACTTTTACTACGAATCACTGCGTTCAACCGTGCCGTAGACCGGAGTGGTCTAGGGCGTATGAGGCCCACCTAACCATGATCTGATCCGGTTAGGTGGGCCTCATACGCCCTGGACCGCTCCGGTTTACGGTATCGTTGAACGCAGTGAATGCCAGCCTACGAATATGATCTAGTTGATGTCTTGGACTTATATGAACTCTTTGAACGAATAAAAAGTTCTGGTACTACTGACTGTTCCGGAACACTCGGAATCTGGAGTTCAAAAACACCAAAAAAGCGCTTCTTACTACTGTCCCTTCTCTGATCTCAAGCTTCCATTAAAATGCCTCACTAAACATGGGGGTTGCATATACAGATCTGAGAATATTCAAGTACATTTCCGGACCTCCATACCTTCAGCCAATATCTGTTTGATTCCGTAGTTGCTGTCGGAGACAGTGGTTCGAGTTGAACTAACGACTTCTATTTTTGGAAGTCATCCAACGTAGATTCGAGCTAGTCTCACTAGTCAGACCAAAATCAAAACTTTTTTTATAAAAAAATTTGGAGAGAGCAAAAAAAGTACCTGATTATGGATTCGAGCGCCAAACATGTCTCGCTCGGCCACGCGAGGACATAGCCTCCGGGGAAAGAAAAGCCCACCCCGAGCGCGAGGCTCCGAAGCTTAAAGAGGACAATGGCGCCGAAGACGACCAGACCAGACGCAACGATATGTCCGGATAACATAACAATATCCTCGTGCGTCCACGACAAAAAAAGTATTACTATAACTAAAGCTCGCGTTGAGCTCCCATCAAACGTCTGCCAAACCTGGAGTGTCTGTAATTCTGTAGACCAGCTTCACGCCGCTGATCTATGACACACGCATGTTCAGCTCGGCGTTCCAGAGGCGAGGGGGGAAAAAAAGTCGCGCCGCACCTTGTGCGCTCTTTGCTTGTTCCAGCCATCGTCGACGCTGAGAAGTCCTTTGGGCTGCACCTCAATTTTGTTGGGCTTGAAGAGCTTGGCTGAGAGGGTATCCTCCAAGAAGCGGAACGCGTCGAGGAAGTTGGGGTCTCTGTTACCACTAAGAGGTCAACACTTTGCCTCACGTTTGAATGCCACGCACTGATATACGATTCTGGCGCCGGAGCTGACGATGCTGATGTCCGTACGCCCTTTCTTGACGGAATCATCGACGTTGAGAACAGTGGTGATGATACCGCCGTCCGGGCCAAATGCCTTGACGGCCAGTTCAGTCGAGTGGTTTTCGGAGATGGCACTGCATATTATAAATTGTGAGTTTGAGATGTTGTTGGAGAGAAAAGGAGCGAACTCGACCACGAGGCTAAGCTTTCCATCCGTCGCCTTTTTGATCTCTTCCACGGCCTTCTCCTCGTTGTGGTAGTCGACCACGATGTCCGCTCCCAGGTTCTTGACGTACTCGTGGTTCGAAGGACTGGCAGTTGTGACCACTTTGTAGCCAGAAAGGTGCAACACCTGAATGGCATAGGCGCCAACGGAGCTGGAGCCGCCCCAAACAAGTACAGGTGCTTCACGATTGGGAGGAAGCGGGAGAGAGCTTCCAGCAGGCGGGATGGGCACCTTCAGGTCGCTGAAGACGGCCCCGACAGCGGTGCTAAAGGCTAGTGGAATCGACGATGCTTCTTCATACCCCAAGTATTTTGGGATCTAGTGTCGGCGACCTATTAGCGTCGAAACTCATCTCGTGAAAACGAGGGCATACTTTGAAAGTCTGAGGCGCGTTTCCGATGCTGAACTCCTGATAGCCCGTGTGTCTCGCAGTCTTGCGGGACAAGAAGGAAGCGACCTAAAACAAGGATCATCAGATGCGTAGTTTTGAGCTCCAAGGGCAGCATCGTACGCGGTCGCCAACTTTGATGTTCTGGACGTCTTTACCAACAGCGATAACCTCACCGGCAACATCGCCCCCATTCGTCCATGGGAAGGTAGGCTGTGGACGATAATGAGCGGGCGAAAGCGGCTGCTACAGGAATTATTCGCTCACGATAGAGCCGTTATCGACTTGCTTTACGTCGACAGGATTCTGAGCAGCGGCGCCGTTCTTGATTAAGACCTCTTGGCCATCGAGAACCTGCGGGATATCGACACGAGCCAACGTGAGCGCTGTCTTCTGCTTGGGCTCTGTGAGTGATACCGATCTCTCAGACGATGTGAGTCGCTCGGCATTCGAGGGAAACCCGCACCAGTGATTTGAAGAGCGACGCCCGTCGCCGGATAATTGGGGACGAAAGACATGGGGTGAGGAGCGGCGGGTCGAAGGTTGTAGAAGAAACCAACGAATACTGGAAGAAGGTCAGCGAGGAGAGCTTGCTTTATAGCACAAGAATTGAATCGAAATGATTTCGTGATTTCGCGTCAGGATGACAACAAGCACAGTAAGCGGATTTTGGGTTCAGTGAAATTTGATGCCACTAGATAACAATTATAGTGCGCTTTGCGGCAGAGCCCACTGACTTGGCCAATTATATCCCATTCTAAAACAGCCGATGTGTACAGGCAAAGTGTCGGAATCCTCATCGACGCGGGGCAGAGGCGACACGTCAGCCCGACAGAGTCACGTGAGCGCGACGCGAACGTGGCGCACAGTGACACGACCTAGATGACAAAGTAGACGTGCACATAGGGCACGTTGCATGCACCGTCATCATCTGGAACCATAGAGACGCGTTGAGACTCGTCTGAACGCGTCTTTACTACGTGTTTCACGCGCCACGCATTGTTTCTTCAGTCGGAGAGTTCGAACACAGCATTGTCTAGTTTGCAATTGTTCTAGCTATTCATTGTACTCCTGGAGAGTATAAATACTGTATTTACTCTCACTGAACAGAGCGCTTTCCCTCCCACTTTACTACAGAGTAAAAATGCAGAAAAATCCCAGAGCAAGCAAGTTTAAGCCCGGCTGCTGATCCGAACGTCGGCGAGAACGAAATTTCAATGGACGGGGGGCTTCATTGTCAGCTTTAGAGCAACTGCCAGATGAATTATACATTTAGAGTCTAGATGGCTATGATCTAAGCTAGAGCTCCCAACGCTGCGAACCTGAGCAAATCTCTCCGGACTGGGACCAATTAGTTATGAGAAAATTTATAAAGCGCATCTACGCGGGACTGGTGTTAGCCCGAATTCAATCTCCAGCGTACATGATGCTCACTTTAGGTTCTCAAAGTGCGCACCCGCCCTCTGTTCATCTATCAGCGCCAATGCTCCCGGGCCCTCGTTGTCGCCTCGACAGATGCGATCATCTTTTTCCCGTGTTCACTTTCCAATAGGCCAGCATACTCGGACGGAAGGGACGGCGAGCTGCGGACGGTTGCAATGAACCACTTGTTGCGCACCCACGATTCGTGATCCCGGCGTTCCGGAGGGCCGTCAATCGAGGGGATGGGATACCACACGTCCGGACTGAACCGCAGCCACAGCGTCTCGCTGATGAAGACGCAGCGCCTGAGCGCCGGCGAGTGATTGCCCCACCGAAGGACCATTTGGAACTCGTTATCCAACGTGGTATGTTGCACGGAAAAGTGATCGTCCGGGTTCAGCTCATAAAAGCGGAGGTGTTCCAGGTGGCGGAGTCCAGTGAGGGCATCATCCACACGAGCAAGGACCGTCTGATCAGGGAACGAGAGTGAATGAGGAGCTCGTGGGCATGGAAGTGGCGACTTACTTCCACATCTCCTAGGTCGTATATTGTACCGAAATTATCGAAGGAAATCGAGGTGACTTTGGGAGCATTCGCCACAATGGTAGTCAGGAGCGCGGGATCCCAGTAGCTGATCGAGTTATAGACGGAAAGAAGCTCTGCACCGGAGCGCGAGATAGCATCATACACGGCGGATGCTGGAGCTTTGCGCTCGGGGTTCCAGTAGACGGAGATTTGTGACAATCTGGAGTCGACAAGGGCTTCTGCAACGGTGTCTGGCCCGCTGAAGAATGTAAGATGCGGCAATGAGAGCGGTGGGATAGGTAGGTCATAGATTTTAGGATCGTGCCCCAAAGTTTGGACGCACAATTCCTCGAGATGAGGGTGGAGCTGAAGGAAGCGCACGGTGTCATGGCAAAAAGGGATTAAGGCTCCGCGAAGGCGCGGAAAATGTATCTCGGCGAGAAAGCCAAGGATTTCGGGAGACTTGGGAATGTTAATTTCCGATAGGGCGACAACATTGCGCATTGCGGCCACTAATGCGCTGGAGAAAGCTTCCTGCGTGTCTATTTGGCGGAAAAGTCTGGAAACACAAATATCAGCGGGGGGTGAGGTTTCATTAACGCACGGTGACATACAGAGTTAGTTTTTTAACGGATTGAGCACATTGAACATTGGAAATCAAAGATTTGAAGCACTTCATAGCTCGTTCGCTGTCCTTGAGTGTAACGTTGGCATACATCCGACGAATACAGATCCCATTGAGTTTCCGGCTCGTGATAGAGAGCGATATGAGATCACCGCGCTCGACTTTTCCAGAGATCTTGTCGATGAGTTCCCCTGGAAGTCCAGGCAGAGATACACCAGCGTTCATAACTGGCGGATGTGTCACAATCACAGTCACGCTCGCAGGATCACGCTCGGCTACACGTGCTGTCTATGGTCAATCGCCGATTAAAGCCGAACGCGCCGAGCGACAAAACCTCGGCAATCTGAGGGCGCTTCCCTAGACTTGTGCTTCCTGTGAAATTCAAATACTACAGGATTTTCATGGCTGATACGACCCTGCACTGTGGGAGCAACAGGAAGCGAGGAGTGACGGTGGTTGGACGTTGGCTAAGGCTGGTAAGCCACCAGGAGCAGTTTACCCATGGCATACAGTCAAGTTGCAGGGACTTGGAGAAGGACTCCGAGTCAGAGAAAGGCAGTAGCGCGAGATCCATACAATGCGACACATATTTTAGACAAGGGTGTTCGTTCTCAACACTCACAACAGGCCTTCGATAAAGCTGCTTTTTTTGGGTGCAGGTCGCGCTTTCTAAGTAATCCTAAACACGAACGGACAGACTCACAACGCCATCTTAACGTCCCCCGAGATGTGCTTTGAGCACCAGTAAAATATCGTCCATCATTTTTAGCCGAATTCGCGTAGCCCATCATGATGGACGGGATCGCGCCAGAACGTCTGGGTTACCGAGAGTCCAAACTGACCAGGCAGAGACTCTGCACCATTAGGGCACTACAGGACCCAATTAGCCTCTAAGTACCTAAAGTTACAGCAGAGGACATATGGCGTCCCCTCCCTTCTTGGCGTCCATCTCCCACAACCTCCCCGATGGGGAACCACTACACACCCACGAGCATTGCAGCCACTGTCTTCAAACGCAGCGCAGCCACGCTGCGAAACTGGCGCTCTGCAAGTCTTGCGGCATTGATAGGTACTGCGTACGTCTGTTTAGCGCTTCTTCAGGGTATGTATACTCATCTGTAATCTCCCGTCAGTCGAAGGAATGCCAAAAGGCACACTGGCCGAACCACAAGGCGGGTTGCAAGGCTGCCAAAGAACTGCGCCTCGATATCGCGCAGCGGTCTGGGATCGAGTTAGCGATGCCAGATTTCCACGCTTGGTTAGGATACTACGACACGCCACTCAAGAATTGCGCCATTGCGTCGATGCGGCTCACCGAGGACCCACACCGAGAGCGAAAGCCGATCTTCCACGTTCAGCTCCTCCACAAAGGCAGTTCAACGCTGCCAGTCTGGGATCGTTTCGAGGTCATGGGCATCCAGCTCCGCACGCCCGCGGAAATGCCTCCGGACTCCATGTTCCGGCCTGAGATGCGGGCAGAGTATGAGCAAAGCTGCGCGCGCGGACGCGTTGAGATGGGAAACCGTTTCTACGGCGTGGTGCGCTTGGATTTCTTCGTCATGTTTTCGCCCACCGCCTTGACCGAAGAGATGAAGTATTTCTCGATTGATATCGCCACCGCCCGTGCCAGGATTGTGCGGCAGGATTGGTGGATGTTGCTCAGGGAGTACGTCGCAGTGGGGGCGAAGATGAAGTTTTGTTGTGGGCAGTTCTCCGGCCCAGGGCTGGATGACATCTGCTGTTGCGGCGGTTGGGTTCATGATGCTGAGAGGTTGGTAAGATACTTCGTGCTTCCTGTTCAACAGCCACCTAATATCTCTTTAGAAGGCTTTTTCGGACATCAAAGTCGGACAGTAGATTTTGTCAACATGTAGTTGACCTTCAAGTCATCGGATGATTATTCAACTTCGATCCATTTGGATCATACGTGGCTTGTATTACAAGCTCCCCTGGTAAGACCGCGCATTATCTAGGGGAGAACTATATGCAAAGAGCAAACCTCCTGTCCGTCCTGCAAGATCGAATACTGTATAGTTGGACTATCGCATCCAGTACATTATGGCCGTGTATTTCGAGAACGGACATAGTAACTCGCATGAATGGCTGAAAAGCGCGGAGAGCCCTTAACCAGAGACAGTATTAAATGCCCGTTCTATACGTGTCGAAAAAATAATCTGAGGCAGTAGTGAGCATGATTGAAAGCGTTCCTCAAGGAATCTGCACTGATCGATATGCGGGCTGTCCCGCGAAAAGCACCTCATGGTTGAAATAATCGTCTCTAAACACCCCGTGATCTCTTCGTGCTGCTGGGTCAGCCGTCCGCTCCGGCTCAAGTTGCGCATTGTCGAAAGTTCGTCGACAAAGATTTCGGACACGGTTGTCCACATGATCTACAAGCAGATTAACTTCTTTGCCGGGGAGGAATTACGGATATATACGCACCCGCATGATAGGATCTATATGTTGCCACTGGGCCAGATCGGCATTAGTGATTATATTGACGACCGCCCTCGTCGCGGACAGATATCTCGTTAAGGAGACGTCCGATTTGTGGATACAATGCGCGTGGAGGCGACTCATCGCTACGTTGGCAATTGTTTGCGTGACGACCAGACTGCGCGTACTCGAGGCGTACTCCGACGAGCGTGGAAGAAGGTGCGAGCCCAATTTAATCTATTTGAGCGGCCTCCGATTATAAGCCTAGGCGATGGACAATTCGGATATGAATAAAGCAGTTTTTTTGCGCATACTTCATCAGCCGGACGCAATCTTTCTCCAGCTTCCGAAAGCGGATTTCCTCCAGTTTGCGCAGTCTCGACGTTCGAGTCCATCCCCAAAGAAATCATGTATCCGTTGTGTAGCCGCACTGGAGACCATTTCCAAATGGTGAGCTACCTGGTTTGCTCGTTTCTCTGCAGATGCGCTTAGACTTGAGTAGACTTCGTGCAGTGTACGTTCTATCGCCGCAATGCTACAGGATTTTCACGGCTGATACAACCCTGCACTCTGGGAGCGACAGGAAGTTGAGGAGGAACGGTGGCCGAGGCCAGCGAGTCACCAAATGCAGTTTCCGTGGTCAAGTTGCCGCAGGGAGAAGGACTCGGGTTCGCCAGAGAATTTGAAAGGCCTTAGGCAGGAGCGCTAGTCCGCCGTGAGATCCACGCACACGCATATTTCAGAGGTCAAGGGCAAGACTGTCTCTGTCAATGGCGCTCGTTCTCAACAGGCCTTCGATAAAGCTGTCGCATCGCTCGAGAAGAGGCAGCAAATTGGAAGCAAAGGTGTATTCCATCCGAGCACAGCCCCAACACAGCCTTTCGGCGCTTGCTCTTCTCTTCCACGCCGATGCCACCTTCCCTCCCGCCGCCACGTCGCCCATACTATGGATTGTGCAACCAGCGGCGAGGGGCCTCCCATGAACACCGATATCAGTGGAATCGGCGTCCGAATCTCGTTCTACCTTCAAACGCTGTTCCTCAGTAAGTTTACGCTTTCCCTTGGCGCCTAATCGGAATTCATTGCTCTAGGTTGCTTGTCTGCGCGATCTGGGTCGCTGGATGAGATCACGGGAGCACTATATACGCTTCTTGCCACCAATACCGCGATGGCCGTCACCGCGCTCATTCTGGGGTTGAAACCGACTCCGGAAATTAGTTTTCAAGAGTACTTTTTTTTTCCTCCTCGGAAATATAAATCCAGACATTTTTATTGTTGTAGTGCTCTAGTGGTGTTCTATCTGCTCTACCTCTCATGGGTCACTGTATTTTTCACCCTGCCGGCCTGCGCCCGATTCCCGGGTGGCAACGTCAAGCTGCTGCATTTCTTCTCAGTCGTTCAGAGCTACACAGTCTTCGCGTTTGCCTTCGCGATGCTCATCACAGCCGAGACATTCGGCGAATATCCAACTTGCAATCCCAACGCCGTCGTTGTTTTATTCCGCCCCTTCTCTGCACTCAAGTCCGGACGAATCGTATGCTGGGTCATGACCGCGCTCGTCGTAGCAGTCTATACCGCGCTCCTCGTGAAGGATCATATGCCCCCGGCTCCCAGGCGGGTGCGCGAGTGGATTCAAAAGCGGGTTACTAAAGATATACCCGCGACGGACCAAGAGATACCCATGACTTCTCCGGATATCCCTCCCCCACGAAAAAGTGCGGGGCCCGCAATCGCTCAGAGTAATGTCCAGTATCACTCGCGGAAGGCCTCGGAGCCTCGTGTGAGTCCCATTTCAATAGCCGTCATGTTTTTGGTCCTTTGGCTCACATTTACTTCCGGCACAGATGGAATACGATCTTCAGATCGCGTGGGATCTCGTCATAGAGGTCGTTGTCGTGCTGGTCCTCTGGGCTTTGACCGTGATGAACACCGAGCTTCTCATTCGGTGGAACAGATTCGAGCAATCTGGCGGTGTTCAGTCGTCTTGGCAGTTTGGCCAGGTGCGATTGTTGGAGTACTACCCGGACATGCTCGCTGAACCAACTTTTTTTGGTGCAGGTTCTGCCCATGTTTCTTGTGATCCTGCCTCTGTGTAACCTCTTCAATGCTTTCCGGAACTTTGGCCTGGGACCGCGGCGCGTAATTCCAAGGGAATAATTTGTATTCATAGAATCGATGAGTACTTTCGCTGTATCACGATTCGTTTCCTCAGTTTCATGGGTGCCGCTGGGAGGCCTTTAGAATCTAGATGTCATTTTTCTGAGTTGACCTCGACCGACGACCGCGGCGCGCGATGCCTCGGGATCGGAAACGAATTCCCCATTCCATTCGCATGATTTCGAATCGAAGAGACATTGAATCCTGTTTCCTCCATCTCCCGGGCCTATATTTCAGTGAATGTCCTTTGTTTTCAGCAGACAGTGATTTATCAGAGTGGGTTGCGGTTTAAAATCGACGTGGAAAACAATCTCCTTGCCGGGCATCCAAATTTGAACCGCCACAGCAGACAGTGATTTATCAGAATGGGTTCCGTTTTACATAAAATCGACGTGGAAAACAATCTCATTGCCAGGCATCCAAATTTGAACCGCCACATGCAGGCATCCGGCTTTCGTGAGGTTGAACAAGGTAGTCTCTAGGCGTTGTTTAATGTTCGAACTTCCAAACTCCAACTATATTCCCCAGCAATGGATTTCCCGGGAAGTCCCCCGGTTCATTTTCTCAGTCCACAAAAGGCTTCACGAATCCTGTAAAGTATGTGAAACTTGGAGATGATTATCAGCCCCTAACTCATGCCGGATTGATCCTCGAACCAAAATTGTTATCAAGTTGGCGTGATACATTACAGTTACTGAGCGCTATGTACTGATCGGCCTTCCCGGACTACTGGCAGGCGACACCTGCGGCCTTCAAAAAGTTCAATGTATCGCAATACCGCGCGCAGATGTATCCGGGAACCTCCACTCGCCGCTACGCAACGCAGCCCTCCTCCTCAGTTCTTGCTTGTGGTGAATAATATGTACGGTCGTACTTGTTCCCAGCAGGTTGACAGCTCTCACCTGGCCCACGATGCGACTAGGCGCTCGCGGCTCGACGCCCGATATTAAACCGTAACATTTAAACCAACTGCCAAGCTGGTGGCACTTTGTTCCTTCTTGGGATGAAATTCGAACTCGACATGGGCAGATCGACGAGCGCTTACTGTCACGAATAAAAGCGGCACGTCGCCCCTGGCATGATAAACCCCTTCAAAGTCCCCATGAACTGCCAGTTCTCCTTCGGCCCCAACAGGTCATACTTCTGCAGTGCGGAATCCATATACGCATGGTGCGTCTACGAGCTCTTATCCAACGAAACTCTCTGCTCACGTATACTCAGGAGTGCTCTCCCCGCAGGTCTGACTCGTCTCCTCGAGAATCGAAATCACCCCCAAGCCGTCGCCACGCCACACGATGTTGCGTTTCCGATGGAACCGGGATTTTACGCCATGTGCTGGAAAACTACCGGCGGAGAGGACTGGTATGAAGGTGCGCACCATCCCTATTGGCGTCGATCGGTGCTGAGCCTTAGCAGACGGGTGCCTGGGTCCCAACTACGTACGTCTCGCGCGGTTCATAAAAAATGTCGCGACCAAGGGCGGCCACACCACGCGCACCACGTTCGGGCCTGGTGCAAGCTTTTTCTCGATGTCTCCTTCCGGATACTCCTGGCAGAACATTCCGCCGGCGCTGGAGGATGACATCCATAATTGCATGAAGATCCGGCGCCCGACGTCTGTCGCGCTCGGTGTCCAGGGAACGTATGTCGTGCTGTATAACGACGGTACCGTAACGTTCGATTTGCGCGGGCAATACCCCCTCGTCGAGGCCATGATCCGGAACACGCAGGAGGCGGCGCGCAGGCGCGGAGTCACGGTTCGTTTATTCCACGTCCGTTTCAACATCCATGCTCATGTACACTTCTCTGCAGTACGTCGCGCTTAACCCGTTTGTTCCCGGCGAGTACTATGCGGTGTACGGCGACGCCTCTGCATCGTGGAACTTTCCGGTAGCGTGGACCCAGGACGTGACCACGATAAGTCGGCAGATACAACCCGTTCCAATCCAAGCTCCTACGGTCTTGCCGGGAGCGGCATCTTCAGGCGGGGTGGCACCAGGCGGGACAGCTCCGGGGGGAACAGCTGCTACGTCGGTAGCGTCTGTCGTGGTACCGGTCGCCAGTGGAGGAACATACGCGGCGCCAGAGGTCGTCTCGCCACCGGCGCAAGTCACCTCTACAGGTGGTACCGGCTCCAGTATCATGTCTTCCATCGGACACGTTGTCCAAGCGGTGGTGCAGGAGGTGCCGCAGGTTGTCTCCTCGACTTCCGTTGGTGGTACCGGCTCCAGTATCGTCTCCTCCATCGGACACGCTGTCCAGTCGGTAGTTCAGGAGGTAGCGCCCCCACCGCCCGCCTACGCCGTACAAGCGTACATCCCCGCGACCCCCGTTTCCCCTCCTCCCGCCGCACAGAGCCCCCCTCCGCCCGCACCCGCACCACCCGCCACCCAGCCCGCGGCGCACAAGATCAACTGGCAGGAGGGCCTCGCCATGGGTCTCAAGGCCGCGGAGGGGCTCGACAAAATCATCCACGTTTTCGAGGATCAAAATCAACAGGGCGGTGGCCAACAACAGCAACAGGGTGGTGGCCAACAACAACAACAGGGTGGGCTTCTCGGCCAAATCATCGCCCAAGAACAGAACATGTTCGCTAATGCGTTTTAACGGAACGAATACTTGGTAGGTCAACTAGTGAAGCGACCGCTGGTGGAGTGGACGAAATGAGGTATAGTGACACTACCGACGCATATCTTGGGCTATGGATAATATATAATACACTTCACTGGTGTGGACTGCTATGAGGCAATCTAAATAAGACGCCCAGGTAGGTAGGTAGGTAGGTATCATTACACCGCCGGTACGATTAACGAACGCCGGTTCCAGGGATGTTCCCGGTGTGCAAGCAAGCGTGATTACACCATTGCCCTTGGACTCCCAGAGCTGGTAGAATTGGCGCAATCAACTTGGTCTTCACTCTTCCCGTTAGCATAGTAGTCGCAGCGCAAATAGTTGCGTCTCGATTACAGCTCTCGGATCTTGCAGGAAGCTATGTTTCAGATATCATAGGATCTCATACCCCACGCGTTCAGAAAGCAGAGGTCAGGGAATTCTTGGCGTGTTTAGGCTGGCCTGACTCCGAGATCCTAGGACACACTTCTGAGGAGTTGATTATGATATAGAGGTTCCGGATTTCATCTCACTTGCACACACTAATTCACAGGTTGGGGGCTGAATCCAATACCTTTCAAGTTTCCTCATACATCCTAAGTGTCAGTGGCAGTGCATTGTTGACGCGTTGTTGACACTTTGTTGACGCGCCTCGGACTGACACGTGTTCGGAGAGATTCCAAAGCCTTTGTTTTGAAGCACTCCGGAAGGCATGTTGATTGATGAACCAGCAATGTATCCTTGAGGCTTGACGCTGTAACATCTTCCTCTTTATAAAAATAAGCCTGTCTGTCTGTCTGAAGTAAAATGACGCGGGACTGATGTTGATTGCGCAACAGAGACAGGAGATTTACATTCTTTGAATACTATTATATGTGTTGTACACCACCCAAATTTGAAGCCTCTAGCTCATGGACCATCCTACTCTCCAAAGTCTGCCAATAATCGACTTCCGCTTCCCGCTCACCGCCATTCTCCATGGCGTTCGGCCAGCCATCCCTCAGCGGTCCAGAGATCGTAGAGGCGACCTTGGTGAGGAGCATGCAAGTGTCGCTCAACAGGCCCGCCCTGAGACCCGCCCGAACGAGGGCGTCACTAAGTCGCAAAACTGCGACCTCTTTGAAGCGCTGTGAAGGGTCTCTGATCTTGCGAGTGTAATGCAGCAAAGGATCGAGACGTGTATAAAATGCGGTTGTCATCGTGCACTGGAGAAGATAAGCAACACGGTAAACGCCTGCTGCGTCTGCGAAGTCAAAGTCATCCCAGACAGTCCCAAGGGCGCCGAAAG
The DNA here is from genome assembly GCA_029289565.1 of Mycena galericulata. Lineage (NCBI taxonomy): Eukaryota > Fungi > Basidiomycota > Agaricomycetes > Agaricales > Mycenaceae > Mycena > Mycena galericulata. Next base: position 187,288 of record JARKIA010000219.1, read on the forward strand.
CCATGAAGAGCGTTTGCTCTTCGCCCTCAAACTGCGCAGCGTCGTCCTCGTTGACGCTCCACACGCGTGCGAGGATAGATCGGTATGTCTCCATGGCTTCTTCGACTTCTTCGGCCTCATTGACCGCGAGACCAAGCCATTGGGGTAAAATCTGCAACCAGCCCGGGAGGTCCTGTCTCATGGCGTCCCGCCACAAGGGTACGCGGGATAATTTGGTGCCCAAGTTTATGTACAACTCGTACGATGAACCCTGTTCCCGAATGAAGGCGCCCAGACTGGCCCACACGTCGTTGGCGCGGAGTACCCGCTGCAACTCGTCGTCCAAGAACCACGTCTCGGCCTCGCATAAGATGGGGAATGCTAGTGTACGCAGTCTGCTCGTGGTCTCTTCGGTAAGACTGCTATCGCCATCGAAGGTTTCGGGACGCAAAGCCCACAGGATGACGCGCAGGGCTGTAGAGCTCGGCATAGTTCGGATCGGGCGGGAATGGCAAAGGACCTGCAGAAAATCACCGATGGTGCCAGCGGTGTCCTCGTGGGTGCGTGAGGCATACAGTTCCTCCAGGGCGTCGTACACCCATGTAACATTGGCCGCAACGTGCGAGGGATGTATCCACTCCGCCTGTATACGAGATAACCGCACGATTCTGAGGGCTACCCTTACTGCCTCCCGCGGAACAATTGCAGCCGCGCAAAAGAGATAGACGGAATTCCTGCAGTTGTCGTCTTCTCCAGCGGAGTAATCCTCTATGTGAGCCGCAAACTGGGCTGCTCGTTGCGCAATGGCAATAGCAACTCCGGAGTCCAGGGGCAGAACATCTCCGAGACGTTTGGCAAGACTCTCAAATAGCAGCTTCGTTAGAATAACACAATATTTGCTAGGGGAGGTCAGATCCTGCAAGGCACATACTGCAAAAAATTGCGCACCTCTTGTCCAGTACAGAGATATCACAGACTGCTGGCAGTGCAAAGAACGAATTGACACAAAACAAGAAGTCGGCAAAGAGAATGCGATCAGAGTGGGAGGCTTCATCGGGGTGAAAGTTGGCGAGAAGAGTCTTCAAGTACTTCTCCGGGAGCCGTTGTGCAGATATAAAACGGAGCGTCCAATGGGTGAGACTTGGTGGGATCCCGAATGACCGCCCACGACGTAATCTGGTGAACGGGCGTATTACACGAATAGGAGTCCAGAAACAATCCATGGATCGGACAAAGGGGAAGAATCTGACCAGAGAGGTCAGCTCAGCGTCCCCGTTGTGAATGATACCGGAGCGAGGAGTCCACAGGTCGGGTAAGCCTTTTGGTTGTCCGGAAACCATCCTAAGCACACCGAATGCCCTTATGCAGCTGGTGGCCCGATCACCCATCCCGTTACGGAGAGTGCGATCGTCGAAACACCCTTTGAAGACATCGGAGAGTCGCCTCAGGGAAGGGTGAAGATCGAAGTCGACAGGCCACCACTGCAAATCCGGAACTATCGCAGCAACGGTCTCCACGACTTTGGGATCGGTTGTTGTTTCGAGTGCCCATATGACAGCGGAGACCTCCTTTGATGGAGGTTGAAGTTTGAACACGGCAACAGGCTGCGAGGAAACTACGCGGGGCGACTTCGTGATATGGAACAATGGCAAACGAGTTTTCGGCCATGCCTGCGACACGGTAGATTGGAGTAACGAAAAGTGGTAGACAATTCGCCGGATCCCTTGAGCCAGCCGACGCAAAGGTTGAGGGAGAATGGCTCTTTTCATGACAAACGTTGTAAGTGGAGTTTGGAATGGCGAGTCCGGGGAAGCAGCGGCCGAAATAAGCATCAGAGCGTACAGAATAAAGCCCAGCACTGTTAGCCCAAAAACGATCGCGGCAATTGCGTGGTTTATTGTCCACAGGTAGATCGCCAGTGCTACGGCAAATAGCATCAGCGCGAACTGGAGGAGAAGGGGGGATGTTTGCAGGACGAGGTCAAATTTCCAGCGCTGTAAGCCGTCGAATTTGCGCTGACGTTCGAGGCCCCGATCTTCAATCGTTCCTCTCTCACCAGCGGAAGAATAATATAGAAGCCACTGCTTTCCGAGAGTTGCAAGCAGAGCCGAAAAAAGCGTACAAAAAAGACTGAGGTATAAAAGCCCCTGCGCGGCCACGATTATCGTTGTGGGTGCCGCCTGCTGGGTGGCTGGAGGGGTGATACCAGTCACATTCTTGACGAGAAGCAAGAGGAGCGCCTCGGTCGTGGCATTCGGATCTGGCTGTAATTCGGGTTGGATTTGAGTAATAAACGCGGAAATGACGGCCGAGAAAAGACCCGCCTTGGAAGAAGATTTATTGGGTCAGAAATAGAAGTCGATACAAAATTGGCACGCACAAAAATCAATGATGTGTCTAAATCATTTCCATATTTATGCAGGAATTCTTTGTCGAAATCGTCCGCCAATGTTTTATATGCCCCCCAGAACGCGGCTGTTTTGTCACTCGTTTGTGGCTCCTTGAGCGCTTCGACTGCGACATCCAATCTTCACGGCAGTATGTTAAACTCGGTTCTGAAATGTCATGATGCGTACTTGCCTCTCTAGCGCCGTTGTGAGCCTTCGGACGATACATCAGCCTGTATATACAGAATGAAAGATGCGGTGTGTACTTCTCAAACTGGCTCTTTGGCATCTCAATTTCGGCGGTCGGGTTGGCGGATCTGGAGAAAACACCATGAATCTTGGAACTCAAAATGGGACGAAGTGTCGTTTCCCGTACCGCATCTCCCCGTGGGGCGTTGACGGCAGTCCTGGTAGCACACCTGACTTGTCCATGGAGGAAAGGGTGCTTGTGAAGGACGGGAACAAGCGTAGAGTCGGAGTTTGGACGAGACGAAGCCGTGATGGGGGTAGTGCCAAATACTACCAAAGACGTAGCCACAACGCGTCCTCCTTTCCTTCCTTCCACCGGCGCGCATACCCATAGATCCACAGCAAGAAGAACTCGATTCGATTTCTCGGGCAGCACAGATCGTTGAAAACGCGTTCAAAGAGGTACACCAGGAATTTGGGCTGTGGAAGGACGATTATGCGTCCAGAATACTTTGTCCTTTATCCCATCGCGCCGCGGCGTCTTAGCCCGAGATTTCCGGTCTGCCGATTTCCGACGCCGACGCGTTACTGTTTCCCACATCATCGACGCAGGAGTGGATGGAGCTGTGCGACTACGAGAAGGGTGTGGAATTGACTCGTGTCAAAGCCCCATTTCCTCCGCTCCCGGAACACGAATACTGCACTCCGACTGTGCGGAACATATTCCAGGGCGATGACCCTCATGAAAAACCCTTCATTCCGTTCGCAGATGACCCTACGTTCAAAAAGCAGCGTATCTGGAAGATCACCAGGCTTTCAGTTGGCTGAGTGTAGTGGATCCCGATTGTGATTGTGACTTCCCTTCTCAATGTTTTGAGCGCGAGCTAATTGGAGGAATTGTAGTGGAACTAGTTGTGATGGAAACTGCGCGCAGATTGCCAACTGAACACCGGATGTGGTACCGGCATATCGACGAGACGGGCGTCCTTCCGCTGGAACTTCTCGGTACTCATGGCCTACTTCACGGAAGTTGTAGATGGTGCAATTTACTTGAGCCAATGCCGTGTTTTCACTCCAGCAGAAAACAATGCACATGAATTCGTCAACGAATCAGATACACGGTCGTAAATACGTAGAGAAAATCGTGGAGAGCGTAAACGTGAAGCGTAAGCGTAAGAGTACAGACAAGACCGCGGCGCCCGCAGACGGTACAGGTAGTAGTACAGAAAGCAGGGACAGCGCGACAAGATATATAGATAACATTTTGGTTTCAGGACAAGGCGTAACAGTCGTTTCAAAGCCAAGGAAAAAGAAGCGGAAAATCACAGAAAATATCGGATCAAATCTGAGACGTCAAGCGTCGTTAGTCGTTCGAGAGTGAAGTCGTGAGAAGCGTTGAGTTGGAGGTTTGTTAGAAGTCGTGGATCATCGAAGCGTAAAGGACATGAGAAGCGTGGAAAACGTGGAAAAGGGGAGTATGGCGAGAGGCGCCGAAGGATAAGGTTACACGGCTGCGATCGCGTGGCGCGGCGTCGCAGCGCCGGGACGGGCAGGAGTCGGTCGTCCACGGGGCCTAGGGCGACTAATCCTCAGCGATTCACCGGGTCTGAAGTGTTAAGCAATAGATCAGCCACTGGAAAGGAAATATAAGATATGCACGCACGTCATCATAAACGACACCCCCGTCATGCTGGTATTGTTCTCCTTCTGGTCGGTCGACGCCTTGGTGCTGCGTTTCGCCCATCCGAGTGCGGTGCGCCTCGCGGCCGACGCGACCCGCGGGCGTGCGTTTGGCGCAAGACCCCACGCATTCTCGCGCTTGGGCGACATGGCGGCGGGCATGGGCACGTCGACATTGGCGTTAACCGCCACGGCCTGAAGAGGCGTATTGCGGGCGGACACGTGGTGGAGCTCGGAGGAGGGGCGCGGAGGTTGCGGCTCAGGAGACACAGTGTTTTGGCCTTGGCGTTGCGGGTACGGCGAGGGGCGCGACTGAGTACGCGAGCGCACCCTGCGGGGACCAAGCTCCGACGGAAGGGGGCCGTAATTCTGGACCGAATGCTGTAGGAGGGCTTGCATCCCCTCGGGATTCTGGGGCGGCTGGAAAGCTGCGGACGAAGATTAGTAAGGGAAGAAGGAGAGGATTCGTACTTACCCTGCAGCGCGTAGACCGAGAAAGGGGTGTCGGACCACATCCGCTTGCTTTCAAGGACGGTGTCCTCCGCTTCGTGCCGGAGAGCATAGTACTTGCGGAGCGCGACGATACCGCGTTCGTCGTCCCAGCCTACGCCGCCGGGACTCAGATCGACAGAACCGGCGTCATGGTCGACGACGAAGACGCCTTGGCACGCGGTGGGGCTACTGCTTTTCTTGGACGCGGTGGACACCGATGGCACCGGGCTGGCGAGCTCTTCCTGGATCGTCTCGTAGACCGACGACCGCGAAGCGCGTGCCTGGGCAACAGAAACGCGGCGCCGGTGACCGTGTCCTCGAGCGCGGGCACGCACTCGATCCCGAGCGGTGCTTGACATGGGATGCGTAGCGTTCGAGAGCATGACATTCACTTGTGACATGTCGATGCTGGACTGCGACCCTTCGGACATGGAAGATCCCTCGGCGGACGAGAGCGGCGGGGTGTCAGCGCCGGAGCTCGAGGTCGTGATGGTCGACGAGCGCGAGCGGGAGTTGGGGCTGGGTCGCGAAAAGACGGGGGTAGGGCGTACTGAAGACTTTGTTAGCAATGGAGGTATGAACGACAAAGAAAAGCACTTACGCGCCGATAGATCTTCGCCTGCCGCTATGAGACAACTTTCCTCCAAGCTTTGGCGCACGAGGAGGCCCTGGGTCGCCTTGATCATTCTCTCGCCGCCGAACTTAGACGAGGTGGTCGAGGCGATGGAGGCCTTGGTTACGATCCGCGCCTTATTGGGCTGATCGTCCTCCTGGAACATCGTGTGCTTCCTCTTCTCGACGCGCACACACGGGGACGCCTCGAAAAGGGAGCCGATGGAGCGACGCCGGACATGGCCGCCCCCGAGCATCTAGGGAAGAGTGTCAGCTACGGAGGAGCTGCAATAAAAAGGACATACGCTAATCATCGTGTCGTCCTCCTTCATCGGGCTGTGGACGCTATTGTGGACGCTGAGCATGGAGAGTGGGCGGAACTGGTTCGGAGGTAGCAAATGACCGTTGGGCATATTGTGATCGTCGTAGCCAAAGACCGAGTCCGAAGACATGGAGGAACGATGGCCCGTCTTCTCGAAGAGCGAATCTTCCATGGACGATCGGCGCTCCTCGTCGATGATCGAGTCGAAGGAGGAGCGATTGCGCAAGTCACTGCGGCTCTCCGGCGGCGAGGCAGAGATGGCGCGGAGAGGCATCCCGCGATCGACAGCGGTGTCGAACATCTTGTCGCCCACACCCGGGCGTCCCAAGCGCGCCACGGAGAAGTCACTGAGCACCGAGTCCATCGACGAGTCCTGCCGATGCTTGGCCCACGCAGCGCGACCGCCGTTTGCGCCGTACGCAGCATATTGATGTGCCAAGGAGCTCCCGCTTGTGCTGGTGTCGTTCTCGCCCAAGCGATGGTTCCCGAAGCTCCGATTGTAATTGTAGAAGCTGTTCGGCGGCCCTTGCGAGGAAACGCTCACATTGGACTCGCGGTGCCGGTGGCCGCGGGTGGAAGGCTGCGCGGGTGCTTTGAAATAGAAGCTGGATGCGTCGCTCTCGACCCGTTGGCGACGAGGCTCGCGGCCGAGGAACGAGAAAGTATCCTCGACGTTGATCGACATGGAGATTGAGAGATCCTCGGACGATGGTCGTTCCCGCAGGCTGGGCATGGGCAAGCCGTACTCGAAGGGATCGCTGATCCCCGGGTTAGTGACGTGGCCGTATGAGGAGACCGACGCGATGCTGAAGAGGGAATCTTGTTGGGCATGGGTCACGCGTCGGTTCGTGGCCGCGGATGGGGGATAGAATGCGGGCCGATTGTTATGGAACTCGAAACCGCGCCGCACTTCGTCGAAGGACTCCAGGCCAGTGAAACTGATGGTAGACGCGGGTCGCGACTGCTGCATGCTCATCATCGAATGTCGTGAGTTCTCCAGGGCGAAGCGTCTCGCGCTAGAGTCCGAATTGACGCGGGGACGCGGGATATCAGCAGCGTTGGCGAAGATCGACTTGAGGACCGAGTCTTCTTCTTCCAACAGCGACGACAAGGACTGCGAGCGGACGTGCGCGGGTGGAGGGATGATGTCGGACAAGGTCAAGGGCTTCTTGCTCTTCTTCTTCTCCTCCGCGGGTAGCTCGCCGCCAAACTTGAATTTGACATTGAGCTGGCCGTCCGACGGACCAGCTGCGAAAGGACGCGGTGGTATCAAGCTGTCGTCGCTACCGAGGCTATCAGAGCCAGGGAGCAGGGTGGGTTCCCTGAGATCGACGAGACGAGACTCCGTGTACAGCTCGACGTCGATAGTGTGGTCCCCGTCGCTGCTGATCGCCATAGTTGGTTCCTTCATGTCGACAATGCGAGACACGGACTGAGGTACGTGGAAGCCGAGCGACGTCTGCTCCGAGGAGGACGTAGAAGAGCCGGACGTGTCCTGCTTGAGCGTTACAGGAACGGGCGGCAAGGGCGGAGGGACGTCGACGTTGAGGAGCCCGCGCAGGTCGATCTTGGCGGGCGTCTTGAAGGCATTCTCCAGCTGCTCCACGAAGCTGCGGCGATCCGATCCACCCGACTCGTTTAGCTTCTGCAGCTCGCCGGTAAAGTCGAACGACTTCTTTGTATCTTCCTCGGAGGACAAGCCGCCCTCGTCGATATCGCCGTGGTGCCCGTCGTCCTCGACGAGCTGCACATTGAAGATGGGCAGCTCTAGTTGGGGTGGCGAAGGGGACACGGGCAGCGGCGCAAGCGGTGGCAGACCGGGGGAAGGCAGCGGTGCGTTCTGCACAGCCGGCGGGCGGAACGAGAACGTATCGTCGACGGGCGACTGTCCCCGCGACGCAGACAGAATGACTTGCAGCTCGTTCGGGATATCCGAGTCGGGATCGGACGCATCGAGCTCCTGCGCCTCGTACCCCGACGCGTCCGAGCCGCCCATCGTCCCGCCCATCCCCAGTACGCGCTTTGCCTCTCGTGCAAGAGGCATACCCTGCGCGCTCTCGCGGCTGCTCCGCGGCGAGGGTGCATCGGGCAGAAGCGACGAGCGATTGCGTGCATGTCCGCGCGTGAAGACTGGGGGCAGCCCGCGCGCACGCAGCGCCTCGGCGTCCTCCACGGAACCGGAGGACGAGCGCGAGCCAAACGTGAGCGAGGACGGCGCGCGCATATCGACGCCATGCTCATCCGAGGACGGAGGCGGTGACACTGCAGCAGACGTAGCGATCGCGAGGGTGGGGCGGATGCGCGACGGACGGAGGCGCAGCGGCTGGAAGACGGGCGCGGGGTCGGGCTCGGGCGTCGGGGTCATCGTGCGGCGGTGCATGCGCTTGAAGGCCGCGTCGGTAGGGACAGGGGGCGGCGCCGGTGCGGGTGCAGCGCTAGGCGGGGATGTATCGCGCTGGGTGGGCCAGGGCGCGATCTGCTGGCCAATCATGTCCGCGGGCGCGGCGGATGCTGCGCGGACGGCGTATGGACGGAGGGAGCTGACGGACCCGTCGCTGGCTCGCAGAGTCCTGGACTTGCTCGTCGGGCTGTCCTGCCATGACTTTCGGGGGACGATGGGCCCTCTCGCGGGCGATGGCGTGCCAGGCGTGGCCTCCAGGTCGAGGTGCGTGATGAGCTGCGCGAGGTCGTTGGTGGCAGCATCGAGTAGAGTAAGCACGCCTATAGACAGCGATTAGAATGCGAGTGAATGACGAATCATTGCGCTTACCGTCAGCGGTCACATCGTCGATGATTCCCCGGGGACGGCTCTTCGACCTCCCAAGCAGCATATCATCCGAGACGGGGCGGGCCCGCGCGCGCTTGACAGGCGTCGCAGACACTAGCTGATAACCCCCGTCTTCGTCTTCGTCCCCATGTCCATGCCCATCCGTCGTCGCTTCCTCCACCGTGAGCATCGGCGGTCCCACCGCGCTCTCCGCCGCAGACGAGCGCCGCGACAACCCGGGGAACACAGCGCTCAGCGGCGTCCGCCTACGCCCCTCAGACGACCGCCGGCTCTCGCGCCCCTCCTTCTCCTTCTCCTTCTCCACCTTCTTCTCCTTCTTCTCCCTCCCACGCACCCGATCGACCACCTCCTCCGCCCAACGCACACTGCTGCCGCTGCTCACGCGCGAACCCGCCGAGCTCCCGCTCGACAGCACCGAAAGTGGGCGCAAGCTCGAATTCGTGCTCTCCCTCTTCCCGCCCGCAGCCGACTCGGCACTCAGGCGATTCGGGTTATTGACGCCCGCCCCCGCACTGGCGGTGCTCTGCGCGACGAACGCCGACGCCGCCCCGCCCACGCTGCTGGCGGTACTCGTCTTCGCGCCGCCCGCCCCGCGCCCAATGCTCAGCGCGCTCGGCAGGCCCATCCCAATCCCCGTGCCCCCCCTCCCCAGCGTCGCCGCACCCTTCCCCAGCCCGAGCCCAAGGATGCTCCGCTTGCGTTGCACAGGCGACGTCCCCAGCGCGCCCACCTCGAAGCTGCTCCCCGAGCTCTTCGGCAGACGCCCCGCCTTGTCCTTGCTCTTCTTCTCCTTCTTCTCCTCTTTCTCCTTCTCCTTCTTCTCCTCCTTCGCCTTGACCTTGACCTTGACCTTCTTCTTCACGCGCACCGTCCCCTCCCCGTCCCTAGGCTCCTCCTTCTCCTTCTCCTTCTCCTCCCCCTCCCACAACCGCGCCATACTCCTCACGCTCCGCATCGCCCGCAGCGCAATCGAGCCTTGCTCCTTCTCCTTCTCCCTCAGAGTCCCCGGAACGGCCAACAGCCCCCCCATCGTCGGCGTCGCGGACCTCCCGCCCAACGTCGGCGTCGGCGCGCGCGACATCGCCACGGGTACGTGCGTCTCCGCCCCCGCCCGGCCCAGCGTCCCCGCCGCCCCAGGTGCAGCCAACATCACCCCGCCCCCCGCCAGCCCCGCCAACGCGCTCGCGCTGCGCTTGAACTCCCCGTGGGGCGGCGCGGGCGCGGGCGCAGCGTGATGATGCGGCTGCGGGAGGCTCGCCATCGCGCTCGCGCTGCGGTGGAACTGCGCGTGCGGGTGTGGGTGAGCGGGCTGCTGCTGTGGGTGGTGCTGGGGATGAGCGGCTTGCTGTTGGTGCTGGGCGCTGGGGAAGCCCGCCTTTGACACCGAGCCCGACGCAGCCGCGGCAGCGGCAGCGGGCATCTCATATCGCTCCGCCCGCGTCATCGTCGCATACGGCGCCGACGCGCCCGGGAGGTTCGCGTAGCGGCCTTGGTACTCCGTGGGATTGGGATTCGGGCGTTGCTGATGCTGCTGTTGGTGCTGGGCGGAATTGGGATTCAAGTGCTGCTGCGCCCCGGCACTGAGGCTGCGCTGGAACTCCGTGCGCGGGGCGGGGGCGGGGACGGAGGCAAGCGCGTTGGAGGCCCCGAGTGAGTGAAAGCGCTTCTGCGGCGGGAAGGGCTGTGCTTGTGCCGGAGCTTGGGGTAGGTCTGCAAGGAGAGAAGAGGGGGGTGTCAGCGGGTGAACGGGTATAAGGATGAGGATGAGGAGAGAGGAAGAGTGAAGAGAAACGGAAATGAAGCCGGAGTAACGAAAGAGGAAGCCAAATAAGTACAGGAGAATGAAAATTCCTGAAATGCAGGTGAAGCCGCCCACATGAGCGAGAAGAGATTAACGACGAACGAAACAGAAGAAAGACGGCAATCCCATTGAAAAGTCATTCGCCACTCTGCTCCCGCCGCACCCTCCGACTCCCGCTGAGCGTCAAGAACAACGTCTTTGCCATCCCCGTCCACGCACACTCCCACGGAGGGCAACGCCACAGCATGTACTATGTACGTCCCCCGCCACCCGAAACGACGCCCTCCGCGTACTTAAAGTAAAGCAAAAGCAATAGGGCAAAAATAAAGAAAGGAACGGGAGAGAGGCGCGCGGCAAAGGTCGAGAAGGAAAGGAGCAGAGGGAGAGCAATAGCAAGATCCTGCAGGCGGAAAGTGGGGCACACCCCGCCTGAGCCTCGACGAAAAGGAAAGAAGTAAGAAGAAAGAAAGAGATTGACGAAGTCAAGTCCGCAAGGAGCACCCCGCGCACGCGCCTGCGCCCCGCAAGCAAAAGAAAGGCACTCTCCAAAAGAAATCGTCCTCGACCCCCAAAAGAAACGAAGAAAAAAGAACAAAGACAGGAACGAGAGGTTGAGAGGGGAGCGAAATAAGAACAGACAAACGAGAGCGAAAGGAAGGACAAAAAAAAACCGGCACCAACCTTTAAGGACGCCCCTCCGCATCCGCACGCTCGGCACCTCCTCCATATCGAGGGTGCAATCTGGTTCGCCGGGGAGGTACATCTGGTGTCCCTGTGCTTGCGTCTGCTGAGCCCGATGATCGTGCGCATGCTGGAGGCGCGCGTCGAGGGCCGTGCGGTGCTGGTTGACGTACACCGTCTGCTGGACTTCCAGGGTGGGCGTGGGCGGGAGGGAGCCGGGGCCGGGGGCTGTGATGGAGTGTCAGGATCGTGTGGGAGGATGGGAAGGTATGTTATGAGGCGAGCGAAAGAAAGGGAGAAGGGATAGGGATGGGAGAGACCGTACGCAGGAAACAAAACACTTACACTTTCCCCGCCTCACGAAGCCCAGCACACCCCCGCTTTCCTTCCCGACGGTATCCTTCCGCCCGCGAGCCAGACTCCACCACTTGTCCTTGCCCTCTTTCCCCCCGTCCTTCACATCTCGCTCCAGTCCAGGCGTCGGCGCAACAGGTGGGCGCGCGCTGGCGTTGGTAACGTCCCCAAGCGCCGCCGGAGGCGAGAACACGCCGTCGACCCTCCCGCGCGTCTTCGCCTTCTTGCGGATCAGGACCATACCCTCTCCTCCTACTCCTTCCTCTCCCTCCCCTCCCCATCCTCCCTCACCCCCATTCGCACCCCACGTCCCCTCCCCATCCGCATCCGCATCAATGCGCACCTCCCACCCCCTCCCCGTCACCGACCCCTTCACTGACCCCGAGCCTGTGGGTGCACCGGCCCCGACGCGACGCACGATGTCGCTGAAGTCTACCGGGACGCGCGCGGTGTTGTACGGCGTCTGCGTCTGCGTGACCAAGCCCCCTGCGCCCGCGAACAGCCCGAGGACGGACTTTTTCTTCGCCGGAGCGGGGTGCCTGGATATGGATGCGGTGTGTGAAGCGGTGTATGATGTAGAGGCGGAGACGTCGGGCGTCGGCACAATGAGGCGGATGCTCGGCACCCCTCCTCCCGCTGATGATGATGATGAAGCCATCGTCGTCGTCGCCGTCGTTAGATTCTTGTTTCTTGCTTGATTTTTTTGGGATTTTTTGCGTATATAGATGATGAGATAGATGTTGAGATGGATGAGCTCGTAGAAAGCAGTCGTAGATCTCGTCCGTTCCGTTCGTGAACGCGTTACTTGCTTCAAGTCGGCTTTTCTTCTAGATCTGCACCCCGTCAGGCTCCTCTCCTCCTCAATCTGGAGCGAGACTCACCAGTACCGTCAGCGTAAGCACTTCCCTCTTGGGCCTTCCCTTCCTTCGGGCTTGAAGCCTAGCCTGGACGCGGACGGGCGTCGTGGAGCGAAGACGAAGACGAGGACAAGGGCAAGACGTGGCTGTGCACGGCAAACCAAACTTGATCACGGGGTGGCACGTGCAGGCGCGTCGCGTAACGCTCAGAGTCACACAAATGAATCAGGTAACACGTTTCATTTGATGCGTGCGCGTCGGCGGGAGGGAATTCTCGTTGATAAAAATGAACGATTCCACTTCAGCGGAAATCCAGGACAAGCGAATGACGCAAACTAGGCGTTTTTGTCCCATCAATACAAATGTATTATATCCCAAGTTATATCCTCTCTTCAAGTGAATGAAATATTTCCTCGGCACCCATGAATTAACCCGGGCCACACGCATAAATGGAAGCGCCGAAAGAACGCTAGGTACGTATGATGCTCGTTCTCTGATGCAGCTAAGTACTCCAAGACCTGTTTAAATATAACTCCCTTCCTCATCCGTTGCGTTCACCATACTCTCGCCTGGTTCCAGGCATAACAATATCACCCGTAACAACGTGCTGGGTCACTCAACGGATCCTCGAGATATGCATACCTGTTGATATGTATATACAATCCCCGGAATGCGGATCGCCGCAAGCAATAAAAATCGTCCGAATGCCAAACTCCATTTCGGTGCCTGTTTCCGATTGCCTGCTGAGGGACAATTACTTGTGGGCAGTCAAGTGGGCAGCCGTGAGGCCGCTCCCGGACCCACGACATTCAAGAGTCTCCGAGCCCAGTTTCACTTCGGCGAGGTGGATTTAATGGATAATGCAAATGCCGCAGAGGGCCTGAGCTCCCGGAAATCAACGATCAGCAACGGGAGGAAATCCACATGTGCAGATATGCGTAACCCAAGTGATATTTCCGCAGCGCAGGATATTTAGTCCATGCTGGAGGTTCCTCCGGCCGTAGTGCACTTCCTTTCAAGATGGGCAGGATGTAGTGCATCGTTCGTTCCTCTTGCCGATCGCGGGAGCATATTTTGGTCCAAATTATTCGCACGCATCTATATCGTAGACCAGCGCCGAAACAATTCGCATGGATCCGTCCGAGGATACCCTTCCGCTCCAGCCTGAGAGAGGTAGAATCGTCAAGGTCGCAGGGCCACGGTGCAACAGAGAAAGAAAACGCGCCCACAATCAAAATCGCGGCCAGTGCCTTGAGCGCACGAAGGTGATTTGATTTGCGAGTCCCGTCTTGGAGAGCGTACCTCGACAGCGAGAAGGTAGCGATTCCAAAATATAAATTCTATAAGTAAAAGAAATACCCGAATCTGAAGATCCATAGCAGCAACTCGTTTCGATCGAGTGACCCCGGGGTGTCCTATAAATATGGGCCCCGCGCGCTTCCAACTGCGCCATGCTGCTGTGACGCCCATTCCAAGTAATCGGATGGAGTCAAAGTGAGTCATAGATTTAGGCGGAGCTTGAACTCGGATCAACCGGGTCGGACTGGTCGGCGCTTATGGGCGCTTACTCTTAAGTTCATCACCACCATATCTGCTCATTGCGCTAAGTGCGTCGAGCCCCCCATAAATACGCGAGAGCCTGACGTTGAGGTCGCCCTGAGACATGTATTCCGAGTTCTGCGCCCTTGTCCCAGCCGTAGATAATCTATTCGGAATCCTGCCCCGGCGTGAGTAAGTCGATGGAGAAAATAGACAGATGGACGAAGCTTTCCCTTGAGATGCTCACCTTTACCCTCAAAACAATTGGCGTCAATGAGACAGCCGGGACGCGGCCTGTGGGATGATCCCTTTCTTGCCAGTCGTCGTGCCTTCGGAAACAGGGGGTGTGTTCAGCCTTGAAACCGCCTTCGCTTTGGTGTTAGCAGGCTCATGACCAGCATTTTTATTGTCGCACGCAATACACCATTGACAGGTGCATTTAGCCTCTCCGCCACTGTCATTCCTACGACGGACAGAATCCGACCAGGAATTACACATTCGTCTGCTAGGAAGTCCCGTTTACGGGCCAGTCGAGCCCTGAAATTCCCTCTCCAGGTTTTGAGACGTGCTGCAAAAAATGGACTTCGCTGACCGGATTGCGCTGTGCTCGGATAGCATCACGCTGGGCTGCTCCGGTCAGCTGTTCGAAGGATTCGCAGGCGCATCCGCAGAAAACGCCGGCTAAGGGAAGATGTCAATACACTAAGGTCCAGGGTAGGCTTGACGTACCTCGGGCCATTAAATGGATGCTACTCTCCTTGTGGATCTGGTACCACGCCAAGTTGAGCTCACCCATGTGAGCTGGACAGATTTTACCAGTAGAGGAAGATTAGTCCGGAAGGTGCTCGATCCCGTCAGTAAGGTCATTCAGGCCGAAGTCTTTTTCGTTAATGAATCTCTGCCGCAGATTAAGAAGTGCCTCCTGTGTGTTTATATTTATGGGAGCCTGAGGCGACCCGGAGGTCCCAGAATATGCGTAAAAAAACATTTTGGAGACCGTGACGTACTATACTATTTCAACCAAGTGTTCACCAGGTGTGATATATGACCTCAAGTGTTCTGATTCACTTTGAAGATGTCAATACACTGAAGTCCAGGGTAGGCTTGACATACCTCGGGCCATGGGGATGCTAATCTCCTTGTGGATCTGGTGCCATGCCAAGTTGAGTTCATCGATGTGAGCTGACCAGATTTTACGAGTAGAGGAAGCAGGTGCTCGATCCCGTCGGTTAGATCATTCAGGCCGAAATTTTTTTCGTTAATCTCTGCCGCAGATTGAGAAGTGCCTCCTGTATGTTTATATCTATGGGAGCCTGACACGAGGTCCCAGAATATGCGTAAATCAACATTTTTGGAGACCGTGACGTACTGTACTATTTCAGCCAAGTGTTCACCTGACCTCAAGTGAGGCTTGACGTACCTCTGGCCATGGAATGGATGTTATTCTCCTTATGGACCTGGTACCATGCCTCATCGATGTGAGCTGACCAGATCATATGAGTAGTGGAAGATTTATCCGGAAGAAGGGGCTAAATTGGCCTATGTAATCAGCGGGCAATGTGACTAGTTACTGAACACTTGCTTGAAATAGTTTCCACTGCAAACTCAGTTCCCGGCCTCAGTCGTCGTAGTTGAACCATCTATACCCGAGAGTACAGACTGAATGAAACCCGGGGTTTCTCACAGATTAATTACATGTATACTTGGACCCCCGATGTTAGAAATGTACGTACATGTTGATAGAGAGTGTATTAGCACTCACAAAATTCAAAGAGATTCTGAAATTCGATTGGCTGCTTCTTTAAGCAATCAGAGCATCCGGAAATCTGGATTTTTGAGTGGTAATACACTCCAATAACATGTTAGAAAATATGTGCTATTTAACACAGGCTTTCTTAGTGACTCTTACACAGCGCCTACGCCTTACAGTATGTAGTCACCTCGCTCCGAGGTAGTTCCGACATTTTGGCAGAACCGCTCCGGATAGGCCGTACACTCGATGAGGGCGTTCCTTACGGTAGCGGGAATGCCGCGTAAGGCCAGGAACCGTCTCAATTTCACTTGCAACAGCTACTGGACGAGCCCCCGGACACTACCTTCGAGCCCTGTCCGCTTTTTTTAGTTGATTTACTCTATGAAATCCGATCATCGGCCGCTGTTTTACTCTATTTCGGACGGCGTATTTATAAAATACCATTTTCATGCTCCAGGGCCCTTTTTTTTTCGCTCCCACCCTCCCGCAGGTGTTTTCAGTAGCGGTGGATGTGAGAAAAATTTGCGGCGCACTGTTGTCTGATGTTCAACATCACCACCGACACGTCCGACAGCATAACAAGTCGTGCTGGCGGCTTATATGCGTTCAACAGAAATTCTCGCGCTGTGCGCAATTTACTCTATGGCGGACAAACAGGGGCAGTTTGGAGGCTGTTTTTCTATATAGCAAACAGAGGAAGAGCTTTGTTTGGCCGCTGATTTACTCTACCCCGGACAGGATTCAAAGGTACTGTACAGGCATGTACATAGGCAACGTAACATGACACAACAACCAAAATTGTTGCCTAAAATGCAAGAGTAACACTCAAAATTGGCTCTTGGGCGCCCACTTTGGCAATTTTCTGGCCCTGCTCAATTTTAAGCCCAGTGGGCGTAAAATTGTCATATTTGGTAACTGTTTAGAGCCTGTTCGGATGCCAGATCCAAATCCATGGATCTGCCCAACCTTCCTTATTAAGTAGCTCCAATATCATGTGATGCCTGTGATCATTTGTGACTCCTCGCGTGTTTTTTTTTCATTCCGTCGTCGAGCGCGCGCCCTGAAGACTTCCGCAATGCTGCCCAAGTCAAACCCAGCTACTGGTCCAGCTGTGTCTGGTGACTCCGACCCCATCGACAAAGTGCCCTGGACCCGCCCCAACAATAAAGCTCAGCTCCTCAATTTCCTCGTCGAGCACCAGGCGGAGGCTGGGGACGGCGCCGGAAACTTCACACCGAAGAGCTTCCATGCTGCTGCCACTGTTGGTGGCGCTCTGGAGACTGGTGGAGCCAGGTTCCCAAGCACGCGCTGGAACGAGGAGCAGATGAATCGGGACTTTGATGGGGAGTACAAAGATGACCACAAGGAGATGGAGGGTAATTGTGGTGCCATTGGGGACCACAACGACGACGGCGATGGCGGCGACGGCGATGGCGGCGACGACGACAGCGACGATGTATGTCCTCGCTGTTCCTTGCTCATCAAAGCAGCTAACAGACAATAACTTCTTCTCCGCTTGCATTGATCAAGACTGGCAAGCATGTAGCTGCCCAGGCCGCCCCAATCTATCGTAAAAAGCCTCGCCTCTCCGCAGGGCAGCAGGCGCTGAGGGACATCGTGTCATCGGCGGTCGAGTTCGACGAAATCTTTGCACATTTCAATGCCAGATCGTGATCATTGCTGTGCCAATACTTTAAAATTGTTTCGTTAGATCTTTTGAATAGACAATAAAGCCAGTAACACAGGCAGACAGGATGCATTGAGACTTCGGGCGCGTCGAAGAGTCGCAAGACGCGTCAAATTTCACTGTCACGCTCGCATACATCACATGATGTTGGATCTACTTAATAAGGAAAGTCGGGCAGATCCATGGATTTGGATCTGGCATCCGAACAGGCTCTTACCCGAATTAGGTAACCGGCTGGACCTGTGGCTGTGCGTAATGCTCCTCTGGTACCTACACGCTTGTACAGTAGTGACCGGGGGCCTACTGGACGACTACGTGCTATAAGTACTCGCACTTCTTGTTCGCATTCAAGCCAACAGCTACCTGTCCATGATTTCAGCAATCTTCCTCTCTGTCCTGGCATTCCTGACAGTCGTTCCTGTCCAGGCCACCACTGGAATAATTGTTCGTCAATTCCAGTTGGTTTTTCGAGTTGAAGAATTCAACTGTTTGCCATTCCGAGCCAGGTCCCTCTCTACTCCTACCCCGAGACGACCGCGACGTGGGCGCCACTCGAGACGGCGTGCGTTTACCTTTTCCTATTTCTGCTACCCTCCCCCTCTGACTCGCTCAACGCAGCATAAGCGACTACCCCGATGTTCAATTCTACGTGATCATTAACCCCGACAGCGGGCCCGGCGACGCCGGCTCGCAGCCGGACACGAACTACCAGGCGGGCGTCACTGCGTTGCGCACCCACGCGAACGTGCTACTCGTGGGCTACGTGTACACGAGCTACGGCAACCGCTCGCTGGCCGACGTGGAGCAGGACATTGGCACGTACGCGGGGTGGGACACCGCCTACAGCCTTGCCGGCATCTTCTTCGACGAGACGCAGCCGGGGCTCACATCGACATACACCGCATACACCGCTGCAGCGCGCTCTGCCGTGTGGCCCGGTCGGTCAACTGGATATGTACGCATATTTAATTTCGCAGAGATCTTTGGCGCGCCGTCTGACCCTAGCGCAGGTTATTTTGAACCCTGGGGAGGATATCGGTTCCTCGAATTACTATAACATCGCGGACCAGATCGTCACATTCGAGGATACGTATGCGGCGTATGAGGAACAGGCACCGTACGTCGCGTTTCTTCAAAACCGATGCCATTTCCCTCTAATTGCTTACCCTTCATTTCAGACTCCCGGTGCCGCACCCCGCTCAGCAGTCTGTGATAATTCACACATTCACCGGCACCAGTGCGACCCTCCTCTCCGTGGTTCAGTCACTCCAGAAGTCGGGGTTCTTGAGCACCTACATCACGAATCTCAACATTGCCACAACCAATGTGTATGGCAGCTTTGGGAGTGATTTCTCGGTGTTTGCCCAGGATATCAACGCCTAGCGGCCTTGAACAGTTTCGGATTTCCCATCGTCTCTTTTTCACCCACGCTCTATTGTGTAACGCGTTCCTCGCTACTTCCCCCATGATTCGCTTGCTTTGTTGATAAAATTGATAACATGCCTAGTGCATCTCCTTTCAAGACGTGCAGGATGTAGTACGTCGTTCCTTTTGCCGAATTGCAGGTACATGATGTGGGTCCGATTCAGTCGCGCGTATGTATATGGTGTTCAGACGTCGGCAACAATTCGCATGGGTCCGTCCGGGAATATTCTTCCGCTGCCACCTGAGCGATAGCCAAAGACGTAGGGCCCGAGAAAGAAAACGTGCCCACGGAAATCGCGGGTTCAGCGCGTCACAGCAGTGGGGAAGCTTACGGGGCCGTTTGATGTCCTTTGCAAAAAGAGCGAGACCCCGTCTTGCAAGAGCGTACTTCAATAGCGAGGAATTAGCGATTGAAAGAGAGAAAAATGGATTTTCACCAACATAGCAGCAACTCGTTTCGATGGGGCGACCTCCGGGTGTCCTAAATATGGGCCCCACGCGGTTCCAACTGCCTCATGGCAACCCTTCCTAGTAATGGGATGGAGTCGAAGTTGAGACATAGATTTAGGCGGAGCTTGAATTCGGATCAACCGGGTCGGACTGGCGTGGGCGCTTATGGGCGCTTACTCCTGGTTCACCACCACCATGCATCCAATGGAGAATGACGAGCAACACTTCTTCAGAATACGGGCGACGGCTTTAGCACCTCCCTTGATGTCTTTCTCAACCAGGCAACCCGCTACGTTTCTAGTACGCACTCTCGTGTCTTCAGAGTTATGGCTCCTTCTAATTACTCATGCTCGCAGTCTCGGACGCTATCGCCCTCGGAGCTGTTATTGCCATTGAAAATTGGTACGTCGCAAATAATCTCCTCGCACTGATTCTTTTAAATGGAGATTCAAGTGGAGGCCCTGAGATTGCATTCCGAGGTGGATGTGCGGACGCTGGGGAGCCTAACGCGCCGGGTGTTCCCCAACCGCAAGAAGAGTTGGAAACGCACATCGTTGAGTTTGCACGCCAGGGATTCACGCAAACAGAGATGATCGGCCTAGTCGCATGCGGGTTGGAATTTTTTCTCATAAACTTCGACGTATCTAACCATCCGCAGGCACACATTCGGTGGAGCTCAACACTCTTTTTTTCCCTGACATCGTAGACGAGTTGGACGACCCAAGCGACACTGACGACGTCGCGCACTTCGATACGACTTTCGTGACGTTCGATAACAATGTGTGCGTGCACCCGCATTCGAATTTATCCAACCTGAACAACTTTCAGAGCGACAGAGTACATTTCCGGCACCACACAGAATCCGCTCGTTGTAGGGTTCAACGACACGACGAATTCCGACAAGCGCATCTTTAGCAGCGATGGGAACGTTACCGTAGCCTCGTGTGTGGGGCTCGTCTGCACGAATATTACTACCTCCCTGATCGTGGTACAGATTCGCTAAATCGCTGGAGCTCTATACCTCCACATACGCAGAGCTTTTTGCGCGTATGCTCGATACCGTGCCGAGCAACGTACACCTCACCGACGTGATCACGCCATTACCCGTCAAGCCCAACAATGTGCAACTCATCCTTGTCAATGATACGATTCAATTCTCAGGCGAAGTTCGGGTGAGTGCGCGAGCATCGCAGTCCCGTGCATCCGCTCTGATCCTTTTTAGTTTTGTAATATTACTCGGGACGACACTCGCACGGTGAACCTGCTCTGGGATGACCACATCGGCGGCACTCATAACGTGTCCCTAGGTCTCGCGGGTACATCCACCTCCACCGCCGGGAAATATAGTGCTGCGTGGTATGTTTTCAACGCCACTCAGGAGATCCCTTTCCTCTCGCTCGACCCCGCGGCTGGGATCACGAACATGCGGTTTGTGGTCGACGGGAGGCTGGATGACCAGGGCGGCGTTGGATTTGCAGTCCAAGACAGTTTTATGTTCTCCGACACGGCGTGCGGTACCATGATCGATCCCAACTTCGGCTTCGCGACTGCAGCGCAGGTCAGAAATGGCGTGAAGCCGACGCGACTGTACCTCGAGGCCCTAAATCGCGACAATGTCTAGAAACGTTAGATATTATTTTCTTCGTCAAAGGCCAAGATCAATGTTCACCGCTGGAGTGGCCCCCTTCTGAAAAATTTAACAGAGTCGATTTTTACGCGGGAGAAACGCGTATTGTATTAAATTAAAACTCTCAATTGGCACTCGTTTGGCGCGCTCTAACGAACGCGTCTGACCACGTGATCACCACTGATCGCCGGTTAATTCAAATTGCCGGTTCATGATCGCCCGATCGCCTCCTCTTGACTCTCGCTTCTAATTCCGACGTACTCACGAATGAGCGGGGATATTAGCGAGACGGCGACTCCCGGCACATGGTGCCGGGAGCCCCAAGAAGATATGTATAGGGACGACGGCTATAAGGCTATAAGATGATTGGGGATGGGAATGGGAAGGGATAATGTAGTTGTGATGTATGTCGTGTATGTGTAGGAATGGGAGGAGGGAAATGATAAGGAAAGGAAAAGGAAAAAAAAAGGAAACTGAGCGGAGCGATGAAAAAGAACCGTGATACATATCTAGAGAAATCCGGCCGCCGGGGGCTGGTGGACGGGGCGCCCAAAGAGCATAGCTTGCAGGAGGACAGGATTTTTCCGAATGTAAATGCGGAAAGCGTCGGATGCCCAGCGGCCGATGGCCTGGATGACGTCGGGGGGCACTCCCGCTTCGGCAAGTGAGGTGGCGCCACCCGAGCGCAGGGATTGGCCAGCGACGTCGTGGGGGAAGAAATGTTTGAGCCGTGCAATGAACCATCCGCGCGTTGGCACCGATCCGTTGGAACGCAGCCAGAGCTCGCGGTTCAACGGGAAAAGGTGGTCGCGGGAGCCCAAATATGCTCGGAAGAAGTGATGGGGGTTGGACAGGCGGGTTGTTCGCTGAATGATGATTGTGTTGCCCTCGTAATAACGATCAGCTTTGTGGTACGGGAGGAAGAATGAATAATCATCCGCGGCAACCTTGACCGTGTGCCTGAGAGTTAATTTGCGCGCATTGCGAAGGCGAACTGAGTCCGGGACAGTCATCTCGCCTAAGCGCAGAAGGCCGTCGCGACCAGTAGTGAGCATGCTGAGGAAGAGGATATCGTCATGGACGAGGGAAGTACCGAGGGTGCCGATGGCGAGGGCAATGTCGTCCTCGTTGATTGGTCGTTTGCGACGAACGGGGGTACCAAACCGGCGCATGCAGCCAGCCAGCGTGCGAGACACGAGCGGACCATTCCGCCGGGCGCGCACTTCGGGGAAGTAGACTTCCAGTTGATTGCAGATGCCGGAGAGGTAAGAGTTGACGGAACGAGGATTTATGTGAGCGCACATGTACACGGTGAAGAAACTGAGAGTTTCCTCGGATGGGTCGATGGGCAAGCCGTGCATTTTGCAGAATGTGAGATAAGAATTGAGAGCAGAAGTGTAAGTGGTGGATGAGTTGGGATCAATGGCGAGGCCGAGAGCAATGGCCCGCTCGCGAACGAGACGGTCCATCGTCCACGGCAGCCTTGAAGGCTGCCGGGACGTTGGGGTGATGTCGATCATTCAGGGCAGCCCCCGGCGTCTGTCGCGGGGGTATAGAGAGGTGATGAGAGTGATGGGGAAGTCACAGCGGAGATCTGGCCAGGCGCCGGGCGCCTAGCCGAAACGATAACTCCGAGAACACGGAAGGAGGAACGCACAAAAGAAATGGTGAAACCACCGGCGCGAGGCCCGATTGGAAGCACCAGATCAATTCTGTGGACGCTCGGGGCACTCGGGGCTTTTGTGTCCAGCGGTTCTGCAAACGTTACAAACATGTAGGCGCCTGCAAGCGCCGGCATCGGCCGTGCAACGCCCATTGTTCCAGTTGTTGCATGCCTGTGATTTTGGCTTGCGTGACGCTCCCGAGCTGGGCTCACGCTGAGTGTCGATAACTCCCACTCCGATGGAATCAACGACGGCGGTTTTGATGTCGAGAAATTGATTGAAATCAGTGAGCTCGAGATCCCGACGTTGCGCGACGCGCTTACGGATAGCTTTGTCCAGGGAAATGATACGGTCATGGTAAAGAGAACTCGTGGCGGCGAACAGGCCCACGATATAATCCCGGTAGACAGCGAGCTCCCGTGCGCGGTGTGGGAAGATGAAAAGTATTGCCGAGCGGAAGCGGTCGAACGCGATGGTCCATGTGCCCGCATCACTGACGAGTTTTGTAGGTGCGACGGTGCCAAAACGAAGTTCCAATCCTCCACCGAGGGATTCAGAACGCTCGTCATTGGTGGTAGTAGAGAAAAGACCGCTGAGCACGGCGTCAAAGTTGACAGTGCGCGCATGAACCAGATTGGACCACTCGGAGTCGGGGAACTCCGGGCACCTCGCGGAGGTAGTGATGGAACGTTTAGCCACCTTGGGATCCTGCAATAAGAGCTTGATGATCCGCAAAGTTTCGGTGAGAGCGGGTGAGAGCGGTTGAATCGAAGACTCAATGATGTCAGCCACCGCCCAGGGAAACTGTGCTTCAAGAGCACTAGAGCGTGCACCCGGTTGCTCGAAAGCTGGTGGGGTGGTGCTCCTACCCCCAGGGCCCGCGGGGCCTCCATCTGCGCCGCTGTCGAGTCCACGACCCCCCCGCTCAGCAGCGCCGCGCTCCTGCTGATCGTGGTCCTCGATGGCCTTGAGAAAGGAAGCAAAAGACCCTTCGATGTCAATAATATCGCCCACGCCTGTGGCGAGCAACTTCTGGTAGAGCTCGGTGAGAGCTTTGGATTTGGTGACACGCCCGCCGCGATAATGGTCGATGATGATCTCGCAGTCAGCGAGAGCTGTCTGGACAGCAGGAGAAATCTGAGGACCAATACCAGCGGCACCTCCGCTAGAGCCGGCTGAAGCCTGACCCTGCGGATTACCAGACTGGCCAGAATTTTGTGATCCATCAGCATTGCCGCCAGAGTTGTTGCCAGAAATATAGCCAGAACCGACGATTTCACGACCGAGAGGGTTGGAAGCTGAGGCGCCATTGCCGCTCATTGGATAGGCTCGGGTAGGTTGAATCCGTGAGGATGATGGAAACAGAGTTTCAGTAACAGAGAAAAGCGAGGGCCTTGAGTGCGAGAGCGGCAAGGCGAGGAAAGCTGAAGTGTCCCCTGAGCAGGCAAGGTATTATATACCACTTGAGACTCAGGGGAGTCTCGCGGCTCCTCACCAATCCTCGCGGCTCCACAGGTGATCGCGCTAATAAATTGTTAGTGTCTCGTACAGCCCGGCTGCACAGAGACGGTCCTGGCCAAGAGTGACGCAGGACGGCAGAGCATCCCGTGCTTTGCGCAGGGCGCCCGGCGCCGCAACGTCGAGATGATGCGAGGATGGGAGGGAAAAAGTACATTCGCACCGAGCAAAATTAGACTACTGTAAAACAAGTTCTAAACTCGATCAATTCTCTCGTTCCTTTGTGATTCAGATGCTGACCTACCTGCCCACTGGTGTACTCAATCGCTTCTTGGTGGCATCCAAAAATGGCTGTGGTCCGCTCGCATGAAACGCGGGATTCTTGCACTTGGGCACACAAATCATCGATGTCGGTGGGTCCGCCACGTTTATAGCGGTACCGCATATATATACCACGCAAAGGACCTCAAATAGCTTTCACTTCATCCGCCCTCTTCCCATGCCTCAACCAGACAAAAAAATACGCGTAGCAATCGTGTAAGTTTTTCTGACGCTCCTAAAGTCTAGCTGGAGTATCCTTTGCTAATAGCTCTCGCAGTGGGTGCGGAATTGGTGGCCTCGCACTGGCGGCTTTCATTAGTAAATTCACAGAGGAAAACTTCGAAGGTGGCATTGCTGTTGACATGTACGAGGCGAAGCCCGAGGTATCTACCATTGGTGCTGGAGTTGCAATCTGGAAGCGCTCGTGGCAAGTGCTCCAAAGGTTGGGCTTCGAGGAAGATATCGTTCAGAAGGGCTTCAAGGTTCCGAAGGATGGCGAATGTGCGTCGCGCACTCAAACGCTGAGCTTATTGAGCTGTCACTGATATGCTTACTGTGGCGAGTAGCGCGAGGACCCGTATTCCGCAAGTCCGACCAGCCCACGGAGGGTTATGATTTTCATGACCATATGATGCCATGTATGTAGCACCCATTAGTCCCAGACCATGCAGAGCTAATCTCGCTGCTAGATGGCCCGCTGGGGCTCCACCGCCCAACGCTTCTCGAAATTCTGCAGTCAAAGCTTTCCTCCGACTGTCATATTCACACCTCCAAACGCCTCGCAGGCTATACCGTCGCGGACGACGGCACCGTCCATTTATCCTTCGCGGATGGCTCCACTGCGACCGCCGATGTCCTCGTGGGCGCCGACGGGGTGCATTCCGCCACGCGAGCGTCGATGTTTGGGGCTTTGGGGGGTGGATACGAGGCCTATGTCGCGCCCGTGTTCAGCGGGACTATGGCGTACCGCGGTATGCTGCCGAAGGCCAAACTCATAGAGGCGTTTCGCGATCATCGGGGATTGAACGATCCAAAACTGGTCAGACTTCGCCTTACTTACAACTCGCCAGCACATGTCTAACGAAAAATGAATGTTGGATAGTGGTGTGGGAAGGACATGGTAAGCCTCCGCGCACGCACCAGTGCATGAACGATGCTGATATTGGGGTTTTGTGCAGCACGTCGTCTCGCACCCTCTCGGCCCCAACATCGGCATCATTTGCTATTGTTCCAAGCCCGAAATGGAGGGCAAGCTGTATGAGGGGCCGCTAGTAACCGATGTATCGAACGAGGATGTAGCAAAGCTCTTCGAACATTGGGAACCCGATTTGCAGCCATTGATCAAGGTACGGTATCCCCGAAAAATAATCAATATTAGCGTTCGTGCTTATTGCTGATACTCTTTTGCCGAGCAGGGAGTAGAGTCGTACAGCGCGTGGGCGATCCACGTCGTCAATCCTCTCCCGTGCTATGTTTCTGGCCCCGTTGTCCTCATAGGAGATGCAGTGAGTTGATCTGACCCGGCGCATAGAAAAACCTCATTATCGGCCAGGCACACGCCATGACGCCACACCAAGGCGTCGGAGGTGGGCAGGCCATCGAGGTAAGTTCAGTAACTCCAACGCTTCACCTTGTAAATACATCCATTAATTCGGCCTTTGGAAGGACGCCCATAGCCTCGCCCGCCTCCTCGCCCACCCATCCGCTTCAATCGAGAGGATCCCGGAGATACTCAAACTCTACGAGAAGCTTCGCCTCGCGCCCTCGCAAGCGGCTGCGGAGAAGTCGCGCGTGAGTGGGATGATGTACGACTTCAATCACCCCGACTTCCTCTTCAATGATCCCACCGGTGGACATCCGGACGGACCGACCCGTGCAGAACTGGCGGCGCTAGGGGAGGCCGTGGGGGGCTCTTTTGCTTGGCTCGCTGCAGATGATGGCCATGGGGATGTTGAGGACTGGTCGGATGCGGACCGTTGAAGGTGATTCGCGAAGAGGGGAGATGTGGGTAGACAACGGGCAGTTTCTTGTCTATCGGAGAGAGATTAGGTTGCTCCTAGGTCAGAACTCTGAGCTCTGATTCATTCTGCGCGCAATACTCCATGAAGAGAACAAGAGGACCAGGGTCCTGGTAATAGTATGTAGATGGCCTTGATTCTGAAGACTGCATTTGGACCACGGCCTGTCGTTCTACTAATCTAGGGTCCATTGATATCGATACCTTCATCTTCTTCGCGGCGCCCAGCCGCAATTTAGCCACATCTGATCATCATAGCCATCGAAGCAAGATTAGCAGTGATTTCCCTACATTTATTCGCGCAATACTTAAACCCTCAGGGAAGTTTTCAGGCCTCCGAAATCTTTTCCCCGACTATGGTCGCCGTTACACCCTTTCCGCCCGGTTTTGAGATCGTCCAGGTGTGAGTGTTTTTTGATCTGTTTGTTTCTCCTTGGGAGCTTACGGTTTATCCAGTTCGGGCCCATTGGTGCGCTTTACTTGGAGACTGGAACAATGCGCTGAGCTTGACACAGATCATCGGATATCTATTTCAATGGGCGTTTTTCGCCGCTCTGACAGTTCAGCTATGTGAGCAAGCACTTCTAACTCGGAGGAATTCCATTGTAACCATGTGTGCATGCAGACCTCTATTATGAAGCTTTCCCAAATGATAGGCTGTTTACCAAGTGCCTGGTTTATGCGATATACTTCATTCAGCTTGTTGGCATAATTTTGATAACTGTCGACGCTTTTGCGATATTCGGATACGGTTTTGGGGACTCTGTAGCCTTGCTCGGAATACATTTTGCATGGTTTACAAGCCCCATCATCACTTCACTAGGTCTTGAATCACAGGTCTCAATCATCGATACTGATATTCCCTCTAGACTCTCTCATTGTCCAATCCTTCTACGCATTCCGGATCCATATGTTATCAAAATCTCGGATCGTCCCTGGCTTGATCGTGGCAGTATGTGTAGTTCTTTCTTCCTCTATCCGAGAATTTCACGAGTTCAGGCTTCGTTGGCTGTCAGTGTCAGTGGATGTATAAGTGGTCGATTCACTTTCGAAGGTGCGGGCGACATTCTCGTTGCTCAATATTCGTAGGGCTTATCGTAATCCACAGTCGAAGATGTGACAAAGCTCAACACCCGGAAGATTTCAATATCGGTGGGGGTATGCGGATACTGACAAAAGAGATTCCAGCTCGGCTCAATTATGCCCTAGGTATGGCTCGTAGGTTCTGCTTTGATTGATATCATAATTGCTGGCTGCATGACATTTTATGTGAGTCCTCGTCATTAAAAGGCTGCCAAACTCATCTCATCTGTGTTACAGCTAATCATCAACGACACTGGGTTTCGGCAAACACACGCTTTGATCTCCAAGTTGGTCCGTTTAACCATCGAGACAGGATCCATGACCGGTATTCCTCTCGTTCACAACGTAATATGCAACATGAATAACTTTCTGCAGCCTTAGTAGCACTGAAAACCGTCATTCTCTTCTTTGCGTTTCCGGGCAGAGGTTACTACATAACGCCTGTTGGTATCATGCCGATGGTGTACGCAAACACTATGCTTGTAGTCCTGAATGCCCGTTTCCACATTGTGGGTGGGCGTTCAACCTACGCCTCCTCTACAGATCTCATGTCGATTCCTGCCCATCTGCCAAACACCACAACGACATCCCAACCTGGTGCCATTGTTTTTAATAGGGAGGCATTTTCGGAGGGGGAAACAGAGGTTCATATGGAAATGAAGCCTGTTTGAAAAGTATATTCCGTTCCACTCCGGGATCAAGGGCTGAAATCCAAACAGAACTCGGGTGATCGTGTTGCAAGTGCATAAAGGGGAACGAACATTCCTGTTTATTAAACCGCATCCGCTATGTCGCCAAAAGTAATGACCCATCGACGTTTTGAGCGAAATATGTGAATTTCGGTGCAAATTGAAATTTTTGCATCAGAATTCTGGTGGTCGAGATGTAGCCTAGGTGGTACCCTATCCTCGTGTGAGATAACTAAGGACCCCCAGCATTCCTGACGCAGCTATGATTTTTCCTTTCCGAGGATTGCCTTTTTGGGCCACCGCCCAACATCATTGTGGAACAAAAACAGTCGTTTGAGCAAGAAATAAGACAAGGGAACAGATTAGTTGGCCGGAGCATCTTACCCCCCCTCGCACAATATGGAAATCAGGGAGAATGTATGGGATTTTCAAGAGGAACTTGTGGATTGTTAAATTCATACTTACTCTTATGTACTCTCCTGGGAGATTAGGGATTTATAGTTGGGAGAGAATACAAAATCAATCAGACTTGCGGTGTGAGTCCAGACCGAAGCTATCTCGCATGAGATCGGCGAGCGAGAAAAATGAAGACATCGGATTTCAGCGGGCGGGTTTCGGCCTTGGTGCAGAGATTGAGCTGAGTCGAATTTTATCCTTGTCGTTGGATCGTCGAGGGTACTAGTGAATAACTCGAAGCACGGGGTGAAATCTGTTGGAAATATTCGCTTCATTGGGTCGAGCTCGCCGTCGGCATCACTCATTATATAATGTTTTTCCTCTTTGTTCTAGCTCATTCGTTTGCCTACCGTACGCGGTTCTCGTATACTGTAGGTTCAAGCAATCTTGTTGTTTACGGAAGTCATCGTCGCTCCATCAGATTTCCTGGGGACGAAATCTAACCTCTCCTGATCACTCTCCGTACGGAATCCAATTCAATTGAACAAAATTCCGAGACGCCGAGCCTAAGTACTAAGTTCTAAGTCCGGTGCGGAACGAGGAGGACTGCTTCGGCGACTTCCGTCGATTCTCGATACATATGGCATAACGTTAACTATATCTCGCAAGAGGGCAGTGAGGTGTAAATAACCCGAACGATACTACTCCGCGGCGCTACCTTTGCGACCCGGGGTTTAATTTTGAGGCATGATTTAACTTATTAAGCACGGTTGCAGCGGGATTCCCGCCGGCCCACCCGGCGGCAAATACCGCATCAACACGTGGCGACTCTTGCGAGCCTTCCTCGGAATCGTTGTCTTACTTACAACCAAACTTAGCCTCACGGGCCGCTCTAGCTTCCTGATCAGTTCAATATCGAGCTGCCGTGCTCTTCGTGTGCTCTTCGCCGCCCCCGGCAAGGTCCCAGGTCCTAAATACGCAACGGCTTGGAAGCCCCTTCGGAATTCCGCCGTGGAGCTCGCCTCTGGGTCACTAGCTAGGTCTGAGTATCCTGTTTTGGACCATGTCAAGTCGCCTACTAGCGTGATACTCACATCGCCGACTTCATGACCGGCCCAATGTTACCAAGCCACTCCGAGTCAAGCTCATTACAGTAAGAATCTGCACGTCTCAATAGCTGGGAAGACTCTTGGAGTGGTGGTCTTAATTAGCCCGTCCACCTCGTTCTTCTTCCTCGCACGGGAGGTCTAATTCTACCGACCGGATCCCCGCGAGCTGCGAAACGTATTCGAGAAATGAGATCCGGCAGGCCTACCAGAATATGGCAAGCGGCTGTCATTTCACTCCACTTCGTCGTCCATACACTCAGTTGCTCAGGTGATATTCCCCTTGAAGCGCTCCCCGCCATCCAGAATTGATAGCTTATCGTTTATCCGCAGGACAGGGACGACGTGGAAACCCACATCCCCCACTTTGCGCGCCAACGATTCACGCAGGTGTAGAGTGATCTGCCTCATAGTGCTTGCTTAGATTTCAAGTGAGTTTTGTGGATGACTCCCGAACTATTCGTCGGACTCGAAATGTTACTCAAGAAATAAAAGGAGGAACTTTTATTGTATGGAGCTGGGAATAGGAACTGCCGGGCAGGCCCGTGTGTTGCGAGACAGTCCGTGAAGCTCGAGCTTGTCTTCAGCAATCATCGGCGGATTTAACCATCAACAGAAACGCATTCGCTGCAGTTGATCATTCTTTTCGAGAACCACCATTATCGGGCCCCTTGGGTCGAGTTTCTGTGGGAAAACCCTATCGAAGCTCACGGTAGTCTCAAAATTCCGGCCGGTGCGTAAAAAAACAGACGTAAGATGTCCCGTCGCACCCCAACAACAAAGTCGTGCTCTTGACGGCCCTTCTGACATTCACAAGCTGACAATTTAACGTCGGTAGAAGACGGGCGTGAGATTCATTCTTTTTTCGCGTATAAAGCTGGAACAAGAATGCCAGAATTCTCAGACAAGCACGAGTAACCGGTTGCTGACATGATCTCGAAGATACTTTTCCCCCTCTCTGTGACCCTCCTTTTCTATCTGCTGCTGCAGATTTTCCACTATGTGTATGGCAGGCTCACCCATCCCCTCCGCCATATAGGTGGTCCCAGAAACCCCAGTTTCATCCTGGGAAATTTCAAGAAGATGGCGGTAAAGTCGTCTGCCTGTTATATTCTGCTTAGTCTAAGCCCTCCGTAGGATGACACGCAGCTGACTGATAAATGGCGGGATGAGTTTGGGCGCACCTTCAAGTTTAATGACCTCTTTAGTGTATGTTCGATCTTCTCGTACCTCGCGTCGTCGTTGACCCCAGGAGCAGATCAGCCATTTCCATACCTCGGATATCAAGGCCCTCACCCACATCCTGTCCAATTCCTCTATCTACCAGAGAGCAACTCTGGACCGAAACATTGGCAGGCGCCTATTCGGAGATGGTCAGTCTACAGAACTGATCCAAATATAAATTCTCTTGCTCCTCAGGTCTTATTGTCGTCGAAACCGATGTCCACAAACGCCAGGTCAGTGTTTCACAGCTGACATTTCTCATATGCTGAAATTGTACACCAATCAGAGGCGAATCATGGCATGTTGCAGTCTCTGATTGCCCATTTCTTTCTCTGATCTTCTGGTCAGAATCCGGCGTTTGGTGGTGCGCAGATCCGGCTGGTGACGGAGACCTTCATCGAGGCTGGAGAACGGGTGGGTCTTCCAGGCTCTTGTGCCATTTGGGAAATTACCACCCTCCCGATAGCTTCGTGATACCTGGGCCACTCAAGTCGCGCAAGAAAAAGGCGCAGCCCAGCATATCGACGTATCTTTGTGGTTGAGGCGAATAACCCTAGATATCATTGGAAAGGCTGGCGAGTCTCTATCGTTCTATATGCACTGTGTGCTCATCTTCGAACCAGGGTTCAACTACGAGTTTGACGCTATGCAGGCGAACGGGAAGTCGAATAAACTTAACGACGCGTTCACCAACCTCCTACATTCACCGAACACCGAGCTCTACGCGGGATTCAGGGTTGCACAATCGTTGTTTCCTCTCCTCCGGCTCTTGGTATTCATCTTCCTATATGTCTCCTCTCAACCCATGGTCTGATAGATAATCAGCCGGTCCCGGGCGCGAAGGTTTCAGAAACCACGCACGCCACAATGTTTGATGTGGGAAGCCAGATTGTTTCCGAAAGCAAGAGAAACCTGAAGGATTCGGAAGGGGAGAAGGCCTTGAGCGGACAGAGAGATCTGCTCTCCGTCATGATCAAGGCGAACGTGTCCACAGATCTACCCGAAAGTCAGCGCCTGAGTGACGATGAAGTCATTGCGCGTGCGTCTTGTTTGTTGTGCTACTGCCAGAGCTCTCAACCGTCACTCCGATAGAGATACCTGGCTTTCTTCTTGCGGGGCACGAGACCACGAGGTTGGTTCCACATTTTATTCAATATAGTGGCACATTCTTCATCTGGTTATTTCCAGTAGCGCGGTATCTTGGGCTTTGAATGAGTTGTCTCTCAATGCCGCTATACAATCGAAACTCCGGGAAGAACTCTTCACTATTTCCACTGAGCGCCCGACTATGGACGAGCTAAATTCGCTCCCATACCTCGACAGTGTCGGTAAGGCTTCTGTTACCGCTCATTTGTGGGTAGCTAATTATTACTGCAGTCCGAGAGATACTGCGTATGCGTGCCCCGGTCGCCTTTGTCAAACGTATGGCCATGCAAGACGACGTGCTCCCCCTCTCCGAACCGTACATTGATACAAAGGGTAAGTCACACGACAGTCTCTTGTGAGTAGTCCTTTTATCTTCCCCATATTCTCTAGCCATTGACTCTGCTCACTACCAGGATACCCAAAGGACAGATAATTCACATTCCAATCTTGGCTGTCAACACCGACAAGGAGATCTGGGGTGAGGACGCGATGGTGTTCAGGTTCGTGATACCGCGGAGGAGTTCACCAGATGATCTGACAACTAATCGATAGACCTGAGCGCTGGCAGAACATCCCAGAGGCAGTCAACGGAATACCCGGCGTATGGGGCAATCTTCTCACTTTTTTGGCGGGGTCGCATAACTGTTAGTCACTTTCACTTCCCTTCTCGTCGTATCAGTTCTTGATCCTCCATAGGCATCGGGTTTCGCTTCTCCGTCATCGAGTACGTCTAGTCCTCGTGTCCCTACCTCTTCCGGACTCACTTTCATGGCAGATTCAAGGTTCTTCTTTTCGTGCTGGTCCGCGCTTTCGAGTTCGAACCAGCAGTACCAAAGGGCGACATTGTGGCGGGTGGTACCGTCCTTCGGCATCCAACGGTTCGGTCGGGCACAGACAAGAGCTCGAGTCTTCCCTTGATCCTGAAGCCATACGAAGCTGCAGCATACTAAGGATGCTGAATTCCTCCATGGAGTTGCCACCATTGTCAGACGAAGGATCGATTTCCCGCAGTCTTTGGATTGGCTTGTATATCTACCCGCTCCTTAATTTTTACGTGACTTGTTTGTAACATTTCTGGCATGGAACATACGTTCGTTCTGTAAGGCAGTGTGACTCTATCCCTTCTAGTTCCCGAATAGTAAATGCAGGCGCTTTCAAAGTACGTTCTATGTTCATTTATTCTGTTTTACTGTGGCGAGATAAGATGCCTGAAGTACACACTTATATGAAAGATGTACTATCCCGCGCACTCCACATTTAGGTCGCTGAGGAGCAGGCGCGTGGCACACACTCGGTACGTTCGACTGTTTGAATTTTGTGACCTCACTGTTGAGTCGCCAGCCCACATGAGGTCGACATCGTCACGTCGCCGGAGATTTCGCCAGAGCGATTGAGCTTTGATTTATGATGATGTTCTACTATATCAGAGAAGACTGAGTCTGAGGGTTTTTAAACTCCGCTGACGTCCCATCAAGGGTCATTCCGTCCGGAACACTCCGCCTTTCGGCGCGTGACTTTTTGATTTACAAATCTCCTTCCTTTCACTACCCTCATGGCCCTCGATCCACGCCTGGTGGCTGCAGCCAGGGAGCTCCAGAATATGTCGCTGGACCCCCGTGAAAGTCGCCTGGTTCAATATGTGGTGATACGCGACGTGGCAGATAAGCTTTCAAAAGAAAACAAATACAAAGAGGCCTGCGTGAATTACATCAAGGCCGCAACTGTTTTACTTGGGCGAGATCTTCCTACACAAGCAAATGGACCTTTTATCCTACGAGAGTACGAGCACTTGGAACCTGCCCGGGAGTTTCCGGGTGTGATGGCTTGCCTCAATGGCGCCGCGGATTGTCTGGCGATGCTGAAGGAGCATAAGCAGGTGTGTTTACAATTGTCTGTGCTTGATTCCTAAAAATCTGATCAGAAAACGCACACCCCAGGCCCTTTGGCTAGCTACGGAGGTGGAGGTCATCGTTCGCAATGTCCAAATCGAGACAATGCGCGACAGCCCCTCGTTTGGTGCGGCTCGCATACTTTTCCTCCAAAAATTCCGTGTAACTTATCGATATGCCAAGAATGGTTCGATTTTTCCCTTCAGCTCCCGGAATTCTACCTGCAACGCCTCCGCGCACGCCTCACTATGGAAAAGATTTTCCGAGAGCTGGGAAACACAGGGGCAGCGAACGAGCGCAAATGGCACGCGAGCATTTTAGTCCCGGACCACCTCAAAAACGCTGAAATACGCAAGATAAACAAAGGTCCGAAGTTTGATAGTGAATTTGAACTACGCCATCCAGATCCCAAACTCGTTGTGTCGCTTGCTGTCACCGATCCTACGCTGCAAGTCCTTGGCTCATGGCAGAAGGTACCCGTGAAAAAAGCAGGTGGAATCACCTCGCGGATGGGGTTTGCGTCGTTTGTATTCGAAGGTTCTGACTCAACTTCAATATCTTCTCCTGTCGGACTCACCCGGGACGTAGGCCAATTGTATATCCTGGGCGGCGAGAAATTTTTGAGTGGACCGTGGTACCGTGACTTCTGGTGCATAAATCTCACGACACTCGATGAATGGCGCCAACTTCCGGGCTATCCGGTGCCGCACTCCGTGACTGGGAAAATGGTAGGATACTCGATGGTTGTGCATGGTAACTGTGCGTACCTTTTCACTGGCCGAAAACAAATCGACGTCTTCAACCTCCACACACAAAATTGGAGCTCGATGCTCACTTCCTTCGCCGGCACGCAGCCGTGGCCGTACCCCGACGACAGCATAATCGATTACGCTATGCAGTGTGTCGGTGGAAAGATATACGTCTTCGGTGGCTCCCACGATCTTTCTCCGGTTGGCTGCACGCTACTCATGGAGCTCGATATCGCATCGCGTGTATGGACGCGTCTCAGCGGAACTGCGCAGCCAAAGACCGCATCGTACGCCGGGCCGGGGCCACGCCGCCTCGTGTGCAGTTGGGACGGAAAGGACCGCAACACACTCTTCGTGATGTATGGCATCGCTGACCGGCAAGCTGCGGGGCTCGCCGGGAAGATGCACGGCGCAGTCAACTCGCACGCCCACGACGACTTGTGGGCGTGGGACATTGCCGCGGGGGTATGGACTCAGCGGCGCGTCGTCGGGAATATCCCTTCGCCACGCTCAGAAATGGCATGTACCTATGTGAGTACTGGTTGTTTTTCAACCGCACTATCCTGGAAATCAACATTGCAGAACCCGGTCCTTGACAAAGTGATTACGTTCGGAGGGTACTCGCCCACCGCACCAAGTCACTTCGCGGAAAGCAAGCAGGTCGTGTACGTGTACTCGTACTACGGCGACACGTTCATGTACGGTGCGGACACCGGCAACGCCACCCCTTGCTGGAAGCACGTCCTGACGCGTGGATTTCCAACGTACCGCGCACAGACGCACCTCGTCGCCGACCCCGCGACGGGGCGGACGTTTCTCTTCGGCGGGTACGTGAACTCGGAGTACGTGCCCTCCCGAAGCGAGCACGAATCGCGCAGCTTTTCGGATCTGTGGGAGCTGCGGCTCAACATCCCCGGCGGGAACTTTGCGGACGTGGATGTTGAAGATGAGTCGCGAACGGCCCGTGTTGGTCCGTGGCAGCGGTGTTTTACGTGCGGCTCGGCGGGCCCGTGGAAGAAGTGTGGAGGTCTGTTGGTGTTGTTCAATCCTCCCGGCTGCATGCTAATCCTCGGAGTTTCCAGGTGCATGCAAGGGCCAGGCGTTCTTCTGTGACGCGCGTTGCCTCAGAGACGGTTGGAAGGAGCATAAACTGAAGCACAAGTGTAGCAAGTGAGCTGTAACGGGGATATTCATCCGCCAAGTCCTTGGGAGTACCAATCACCAAATTATGCTTACTTTATGCTTACTATACCTATGCCTTATGCCGTGCCGTCGCACTTTTCATCAACATCATGCACTGCCTTTGTTCCGTAGTATATATACCTGGCTGTCGTAGTTACATTCCTTCGGTCAATCCACCACTTACGCCAGTTCCCTCCCGTCCGAACCGTGTGCCGGATCTCGACGTTTGTCGCATCCGTCACATATTTTGAACTCCTCTTCATCTGTCGTCGCTCTGTCTGGCTCTCGTCTGTCTGATCAACCGTCGCCGCCGCTCTGCTTCGACACCACCGACCAAATAACTATGGCAACTGACTCGACCCGCCGCCATACACGTGCCGCAACTCTTGCGGGCATCTATCCAGCTCCGAAGCTCCTTCGCAACACTCCCTCATCGTCCTCATCCCCTCCCTCTCCATCTCTCGGCAGGGGCACGGGATCCCCCAAAACCCGCCCGGTTACGCCCGAGCTACTTTATAGTGCCGTGGCCTCTGCCGTGCCCCTCTCACGAGGTGTTTCCACTGCTGCCCTCGGGGGGCAGGGTGATGTTCCTGGCGATGCCAGTGTCAGCGCGCTCTCTGAGCTGCCGTCCCTGACTCGAGACGTCGACTTCGGCTCCGTCCGGTCCCCATCCCCCATCGGCACTGTCATGTATGGGGAACCTATGTCCGTACGTAGTATTAATGACATTGATCGTCGTGCGACTCCGTTGCCGCCGCCGCCGTTGGAACAGTCTGAGTCCGTGTCGACTATATCCAAGGCTACTCAGGATATGAGTCGCGAGGAGCTGGTGAGTCTTGCCCGGCGCTATGAGTCTATGGCGCGCGATGCTATGGCCGAAGCCAACCGGAAGCTCAGTGTTCCGTTCGAAACTGAGCCGAATTCTGGTTCGGCTGGTGAAACATCCACGCGTGAATTTAGTTCCACAGTCTCCGTCGATGAAGGACCATCCCGCAACAAGGGGAAAGGCCCTGACCCTCGTAACTGGGGTGCTGCCGGTTTTTCCGTTGATTTTTCGGAGCGTGATCTTGAAACGCAGCGTGAAGCGTTTGAGAACTTCGCTGAAATCAACCGTATGGTTAAACAAGAGGAACCGAGCAAATTCGCGTCGAATCCCCATGTTCCAAGTGTGGAACCGACGGTAAAGATACCGAGAAAGAACTCGATTGTCTCCGAACCCTTGCCTAAAAACAAGGGTAAGACCCAGCTTGGCCAAGCAAATACAGAACGAATCGCTGAGCTCGAGAGCGAGCTCAGCCGACTGAGACAATCGGCCCGACCTGTACCGCGTGTTTTCGAGAAGCCTTCGAGCAAGGCTAAACGAGCCGTTGAACAGAATATCACGGATTTGATTCGGGGTAACAAGCCCGCGAGGAAATCCAGATCGAACAAGCCTAGTGAGGCAACTCCTAGCCGAATTGCTGCCGGAAGCTTCTTGGACAAAGCTATCCGTGGTGCTGCCAGGTTGAACCACAACCCGCCCCCGTCTGAACCATCAGACAGCTCTTCAAGCTCTAGCTCTGATTCGGAGCTCAGCTCCCCGAGCACTGATGATTCGAGCATGCCTGGGCGCCGTACTTCCACCTCTACGCACCAGATACCTTTGTCTGCCCGAAGCCGCAGAAAAAACCGAATGCTTTTGAAGCCGATACCGCCGACGAAGTACACCGGTGATCCAGATGCCAACGCCTTCCATCGCTTTGTGCGGGAAGGGTCAGCATACGTCGAAATGGGTCGTGTACCTTCTCGAGATCAAGTCTTTTACTTGTCGTACTTCCTGGAAAATAAAGCCCGAGACTTTTACAACCAAGTCGTTGTCCGCGATGAAGACGCTTACACTCTAGAAAAGTTCTTCCTGGAGTTGTTTGAATTTTGCTTCCCTGTCGATTTTCGCAGCAAGCAAAGGAAACGTCTGATCCGTTGCGTTCAGGACAAGAAAACTGTCGCAGCTCACGTTGCTGAATTTTCTCAGATTTACAACACGATTGGCTTGGCTGAAGGCCAAGAAAAGGTTGTGAAGCTCTGGAACAGCTTGCGCACGGAAATCCGCCAGGAGATGTATCGGAAGGACTTGGATCCTGAGATATCTACCTGGGATGAAGTCGTCCGAGCTGCAGAACGCGCAGAAATCGTTCGAAATCTTGATTCTGACTCGGACTCCTCAGAGTCGAGTGTGCACGACTCGAAGACTCAAACAAACAAGTCCAGAACCCGTGCTGGAGGGCGCATTGACTCCAAACCTCGAGGCAAAATGATGCGTGCTTCGTCTGCTGAAGTATTGAACAGCGAATCTAGGGAAAAGAAACGGTCAGCGAAGCGTCGCAATGAGATGCTTGCGCAAGGTCTTTGCTTTACCTGCGAACAACCAGGCCATTTGGCCCGAAACTGCCCCACAACAGTGAATGTCAAATCCAATGTGAAGGGAAAACCACCTGGACTTGGAGCACACAGTGTGCATTTAAATGCGACTGATGCTGCACTATTGGACACGACAGAAGTGATTGACACCCTGCCAATTGGTGCGCTGACTTTCGGTTATGAACCTGAGTTGGAATTGTCCCGTAATGCTGCTGGTCAAAAACGCTCGGGGTCCATCCAAGAATGCACAAATGAGGCCATAGTGAAGGGTGATGCGAATCCCACCTTGACTGCCTTGAGTGCTGAGGAAGATGCGAGTACACAAGAAGCAGGACAATATTCTCACGGTTCGTTTTATCCGCTTGCGCTCGAAAAAATTGGAGATCGTTCCAAGCAACGATCTGGAGGGCGTATGTAACGGGGATATTCATCCGCCAAGTCCTTGGGAGTACCAATCACCAAATTATGCTTACTTTATGCTTACTATACCTATGCCTTATGCCGTGCCGTCGCACTTTTCATCAACATCATGCACTGCCTTTGTTCCGTAGTATATATACCTGGCTGTCGTAGTTACATTCCTTCGGTCAATCCACCACTTACGCCAGTTCCCTCCCGTCCGAACCGTGTGCCGGATCTCGACGTTTGTCGCATCCGTCACATGAGCGAGAGTAGGGGTCCGGCTGAGCAATGGGTATTGGCTGTGTAAATTTAAACATACCTTTGCCTTGATGTACCAATTCACGGATCTATACTGAGAGAAAGAGGAAGTTAGCTTCAGTACTCGAATGCTTGTGTGCATGATCAACGGTTTAGAAAGCAGCGTTCCGATGACGGAGGAAATCTGATTTACCGTAACCCCATCGAGAGCAGGCTGGGACGCCCTCATCTACCAGCTTCGAAGAATGTAAATTTATAAGAGAAAAAGATGGTTGATTTCAGGTAAAATCTAGACATTTCGTAAGTCGTTGCGTTACGGTCATCCAACGTCGACTTGGATTTAACAACCTATCCAACAGTTTGAGAACCCGCGAGGCATCAACGTCTTAAAATTCCTATTATTCCTGCGAGCCCTAGGTAAGCTCGAGCTCCGGGGTCCGAAAACTCGGAGCTGCAGTGGACCCAGACGTCCCCGGAAAAGGAGGGTCCCGGGCCAAGAACGGATCTTCCATCGGCGAGGGTTGAGGTGAACCGTCACTTAGTGCGGCTGCGTGAGATGAACCACATATCAGAATGATTGTTTTCTGAACTCGGGGACAGATTATAATTACCTGGCCACACAAATGCGTCGAAGTGCATCGTTTCCACGGGGATCCTGCTATCATGCAAGACGCCGGTTGACTCTCCGCCCACCGGAGCCGTCGGCTGATAATGATTTCGCGTGAGTGCAGGCCGTGTGAGGGCAGTCTTGAAATTCATACACTCGAGAACGCCCTTCCCGTCAGATAAGTTTAGAAGAACGTAAGTGAGATAATCACACCTCCGTATCTCTTGGGAGAATATTTAGGTTAGATGAAGGCGAAGGTGGCGCAAGAATTGCATCGGTCAGAGTCTCCCACGTTTCGGGAGGGGAGATCGGGCACATTATCGGCTCCCCGGAAAATATGGGTGGTGGAAAGTCCTTCTCTGACGGCGTTCTACAGATTTAGCTTCATCGGGGAGACGGTTGGGATTTTTCTTACTGGGCACTCCGGGAGACACAGCTATTCTTGGATCCGCCTCCGCAGATGCTGAGACCAAAGGGTGTACTGCCTTTCGTGGCACCCACCACACTACCTCAGCTGCGGTCTTGGGCGTTGGTGTGAACGGAGTTGTTGGTGTCATGAGAGGTATATCCTATTAATATCGAAATGTCAGAGGTGCGATACACTGATTGCAACCCAACCCACCTCGAGTTCACTGGGTATTGGACTGCCGAAAGGTACAGAGTGGACGGGAAGAGCCAGAGCAAGGGTGATTGAGCGAGGGACGCGCATGATATGTAGATGAGACCAGATAGGTTTAGCAGAGCGATGCGGACCAGCCGATGGGAGATGAATGCAGATTCCGCGCAATTATATACTAGACCCATAGGCGCCGACGGTGGTTCTGTTGCGAGCAACGGACTGTGCTGCAACGCAATGCCGTCCGGAAGTCCGTGTCCGTGTATCGCGGTCGCGAATCGAACAATGATCCCCGCGTCAGGCAGCCGCCGAACTCGAGCCGATACTGGATTCGGAGGTACAATTTATCTACGAGTAGTGGAATAAAAATAATTGCGCTGTGGAGCGCATTACCCGAGTTCGGGAACTTATACTTCCCGGTTAGGACCAGTTGATGTTTTCACTGAATTTCGTAAGCGTTTTCTCTATCCAATCGATCTAGTCACTCGCCGTATATAGCAGATACCATCAAATCCTGCGGCTAAGAAAATGATGCTGATCGTTTTCGCGGACCTTTGCTCAAACCGTGGGCATTCTTTGCGACGAATGGAACCACAGAAATTGTTCCGACAGTGAAGAGACTAGGAACCCGTCCCTTTCGTGTCGTCTAGCCGATGGTCTTGGAGAGCGGCTGATCGAGATTGACCAACTCGAATCAAACCTGCGTGCTATCCTCGCCTCAGGCTTGAGCAAAATCCCGATGATGCGGGTCACGTCGATTTCGACGAGTCAACGACTTCCTATTCCGCGGGTTCATACTCGGTAGCTCAATCCCACCATACCCTCAGAAGGAAACGAGTATCTCGAGTGCATCTATCCTCTCTCTCCAAAGAGCCAGCCTCATGTATAGCCTTTAGTCTCCCACGTACCGCCTGGCATTCAGGACCTTGAA
The DNA here is from genome assembly GCA_029289565.1 of Mycena galericulata. NCBI lineage: Eukaryota > Fungi > Basidiomycota > Agaricomycetes > Agaricales > Mycenaceae > Mycena > Mycena galericulata. The sequence continues at coordinate 228,046 of JARKIA010000219.1, forward strand.
TTTATTATCCCATTATCCAAGCTGCGCGACTGTAAATTTACCATCGACGTAGGAGTTTCCCTTAGAACGGTCGATAACAGCAACTGGAGCGAGTCAATCCCGGATCCCAGTGGCCGTCATGTTCCACTCGGTAAGAGCTCGCCAAGGCCAATTATCAATTTTGGATTTGAATAAAGTCGAGACAAAATCGAGAGCGGCGTCTCGTCTGGTTGAGCATATGAGTGGAATTGAAAGAGTAGGACTTCCGTTCGGATTTCGACCAAGCTCGGGTTTTCCCGTGCACTTATCTTATCTCATCGTGATCTAATCGTGATGCCTGCGTCACACTGACTCACAGCCTTTGACTCCAAGTTTCTGCGCGGATGCACCCAGCATTGGATCTGAAGAGACTCACTCCCTCCCTTCAAGTAAAACTCATATCGCTGAATACGTGCATCACTGATAACCCTCGTCACAGCGGGCCAGCAAGGTTCTACTGGCAAGGAAGAACGGGGGCTATGTCAAGGACCGCCATGGCCAATGATGGGATTAGCCTCGGCATTCACACCTATGCTCCCAGTGTTTTTCGAAAATATCAATCCAGAAGGGATCCCCACGCAAGAAGAGATCGACTCGATTCAGGCGGCAGGGAATGCGATTGACACCGTCGTGGGGGCTTTCTCTGCGTTGGGGATCCTTGGCGGTCTTCCAAGTGTCTAGTGCTGGCAAGGTTCGGTTCGGTTCAGGTTCGGGGAGCTTTTTCCCGAACGCTGAACCTGAACCTGCGTTCGGTTCACGTTCGGCGTTCGAACGCGTTCGAACTTTTTGAACCTCGGAGTATTTCCCACACCCAAACTACCTCTGCGCAGTCCCCCCAGAAATTTGGAAGGGTATTTTACCATCTAAACTTTACGCCAAAGCATGCCAAAACACGTTGTAGCCCACCTAGAAATTTATCTGAGCAAACTCGAGCTGAACAAAGTTTGATCAGATCACATGAGTGACTATCCTCTCGCAACCTACAGCATGAAAACATCAAGAGACCCACTTAGAATTGGTCATGAGTGAATGGTATGGATGATTGAAAGTAGAGATGGCAATACCTTTGTTAAACACCCAAAAATATGACTCGATTGTGTTCAAATAGGCTATTTTCGGCCATTTGGGGTTCGGCGTTCGAACGCGTTCGGGAAAAATCTCTAGAGCCCGAACTTTGAACCTGAACCCCCGTTCGGTTCAGGTTCGGTTCAGGTTCGGACCGATTTCCGAACCGGACCCTGCCAGCACTACAAGTGTCCCAGAGGATGTTTATCTTCAAATGTGGGACAGAGCATGGACCTGGGTTGTTTTCTTTCACACCTATCAAGACCACCTCCTCGGTCTTCCCGGCAAAAATGAGGTCTATTCGACCTTTTTACAGCTGATTGTTTATTTCCAGGCCCACGGCTGTGCTGCGCTTGTCAAATCTACCCCCGGCATTCGCAGCGTTGTCGGAACGGCATGGGATATATTCATTTCTTGCAAGAACCACGATGGTCTACGTAACGTATCCTTCTTCCTTATTTTCGACATGGACTACCTCTCTCGTCTCGGCTATTGGGAGGAGTATCTCGAAGGAACGGGTGGTGGACTCGAACATCTCACGGCCATCTTGATGCAGCATTTGGACCACGCCATCGTGGATGCTACGACCCCCATGTCGCCGAAATCTGTTATTCTTTTCGAGGGCGCCCTGACGTTCATGGTGGGAGTCCAGGAACTTGATGGAGTGCGGAGCCCGTTAGGTGCCTCACTTGTGCATCGAGGCATTGTGAGGGCTATGACGATCGGTATACGTTCGCTGAATCTTGTGGTGGCGGACCACGACAAAGGGCCAGTCCTGATTGCCGCCACCCTTAACCTCCTGTGTCAGCGCGTGACGACACCCCCGGGACGACAAAGGATGTCCGAGTCCCTCCAGGCTGGTCTCCTTCACGCAGTTGTCCACATAGCTTCCACCAATCTCGGAAATGACCCCATCGAACAAACATTGAATTATTTTCTCAGGGAGGCACTTCCAGGATACATGGTTTACTACAGTATCCTCTCCCTAATGGAAGGTTGCCTCCTGGATGTAGCAGAGCTCATCGAGACGGAAGTGTTCAAGTCTTCCATAGTATTTGCCGCTTGGGCAGCCTTTCATGCGGTCGTCCAAGAACGCCTCCAGTTTTTTAAATTATTCGAAACCACATCACAGATATTGCTCAAAGGCTGTGACAACATGCAGGTGCGTTCGTCGTTGATCAGCCCTTTTTAAAATTTTAACCTCATTTTCAGTGTGACAAAATTCGTATCAAGTCTGACCTCCGGCGCTGTTCGACATGTTTGGACTCGTATTATTGTTCGAAGCAATGCCAGAGCGTCGACTGGCGCGCTGGTCATCGCGAAGATTGCCCGAATTTCTCTGGCATAAGAAAACTGCCGGGTGTGTCTTCCGAAACGTCTTCATTTCAGTCGCAGATACTCATGTAATTTCCAGAAGAGGAGCAGTGCAACACGAAAGATCGAAAATTTCTGCGCGCTTTGCTCTACAGAGACTACCTTGTCCATCGTGCGGAAATTCTTTCACAACAGATCAAGACCATGAAACAACACCCCGACCAGCCCTGTTATGTTCTTTTCAGCTACATGAAAGGCGCCTCCTCCGTTGAGGTCGTTAACTGGCCTCAAGATCCCACCGAGCTACTGGGATTCCCCCCGAAGGACTGGATCGCCCGTTACTGCAGCCACGGAGTTCGTACAGCGGCCAGCGCTGGTCGGCTCGAGCTGCACATGATGGTGATCCCCAACGGGTTGAAGAAACACTGCAAAATCATGCCTCTGCGATATTGGTCCGGGGGCCCAGAGGTTTCGCGAGCTTTGCGACAGATCGTTGCGAAGGTAGCCGACATCCCGATTACGGACCCGGAATTCGAGTCCGTCGTGGCGAGCCAACTGAAATCCGTGTTGGATTTGGAGGTACAAATCATCTACGAGTAGAGACATAAAAATGTTGGCTTTGAAGTGTATCCATCCACATCTACGCGAGCTCTGTGGACGTGCTGTTCCGCTTCAAACAACATATTGACGTCTCGGTTCAACTTTCGGACGAGTTCGTGAGTTTTGTGTTCAATCGACCAATGTGATAGGCTAACACCATCATACCGGCTGATTTCGACAGTTCCTGGGTGTTTGTATTCCATCCAACTGATATGAGCTAGCAGATATCTTTAGATTCTGCCACGACGAAGTCTTGCGCGCTCGCTTCTCGGACGCTTCCAAAGGCAATGACCTAGTTCGAAGAAACTTGAAAGCTATGTTGCAATAATCGGGACTGCCTTTTGGTTTGATGCAACTCTCGACATAGTCTGTCAACGTTGGACGTTTTGATGTGGGAGCGAAGCGGCGACGCGACAAAATTAAATGTACTAGAACTTTACGGCGAGTTTGAGGGACCCATCTCTCTAACATTTCTCCAATTCATACGAGAGATCGGACACCGGTCTAAGAGAAGAGGGCCGAGAGCAGTGGGCAGATGGGGGTAAGAGGAAGAAGCGACGTGAGGATTTTGGGACTTGGACGATTTTTACTGCAAGTTGTTTCGGAGCCGAGAGGGCAAAGCTTGGAAGAGGCATTCGAGGTATATTTGTGGGGGAAGCCAGAGCGTATGTATGGTGCTTTCGAGCTGAAGGGTACTAGGAGGCCTTAAAAACTCACGACGGGTTGTTCAACTTGCGCCAAGCCTTGCCGGCGCTTGCCGAGGTCACCGCGCCGTAAGCCCATGAGGCACCCACGTTACCCTCACATCGCCTCCCACTTGTCTCGTCTTCTCCATCACCAGTGTCGATGGCCGATTCTCATTCCGACTCGAATTCAGCTCCTTTCGTTCCACAGTCTCCGTTTGACGATCGTAACGCCGATGTCATCCTGACCAGCTCGGATGGCATCGATTTCCACGTCCAGCGAGCAATATTATCGCTGGTGTCCTCGTTTTTCAACACAATGTTTACGCTGCCTCAGCCCGGTGATGATCCCGAGGTACCGAGCATCTCAATGGCTGAGTCTGCCGTTGTGCTCGACAGAGTCCTCAGGTTCTGCTATCCAGGTGCTGAGGCAGTCGTTGACTCGATTAGCCACCTCCAGGAGACCTTGGAACTTTCCTTGATCAAATACGATATCCAATTTATCGTCCCCGTTGCCAAAAAATATCTTCAGACATATGTTGACGACCAGCCCGTCGCTGCCTTCGCTATAGCATGCCTTTACAAATGGGAAGACCTAGCGATGGCAGCAGCACGGAGATCCCTCGCGCTACCTATACGGTCGTTCGATCTCGAGTCGCCGCCTGAACTCGAATACATCACGGCGAAGGATTACCACACCTTACTCAAGTATCACATCGCATGTGCTACCGCAGCTACTAACACAACAACGGACTTGCGCTGGATCACAGGACCTCCCAACGAGGTCTGGTTCAGATGTACCAACTGCGCTTCACAGACCTACAAGTGGTACTTGTCGGACGGGGAGCCGTGGCGGGTCCGAGATTGGTTCCTGGCATACATGAAGGCTGTAAAGAAGATTCTCAAGCGGCAACCCTTAGCGAAGGTTGATGACCCAAAGCTCATGCATGCCGCCGTGAAAGGCATGGCGGATTGTTACAATTGTCGTGCGGCTGAGGGCTTTGCTCAGCTTCAACGGTTTGCGACTGACCGTCTTGGCCCCCGAATTACATCTGAGATCGACAAGGTGTGTTTTTTATTTGCAAAATGCTCGGCGAGCTCACAATGGTTTTAATATCGAGGTGGTTCTGGATTTGAAATTTTGACGTGTGCTTGGATTTTCGAATCCGAATGGAATTGTGTGTAGTGTGGCAGTTCGGTCCGTATCTTTGTATCTTTGCTCCCCATTTTCACTTGTGCAACCGCTCCGTTCCATCTCTGAAGTATTCTTACGCGCGGCTTCCTTTGATAACTCGCATGGCGGGTCAAATGGAACGGAGCATTTGTTTTCGATATGTTTTGCCTGTAACCGAAAAGTATATCCCACTTCCTTGCACCGATTCGTCCACATACAGCTGATGTTCTGTCCGACTTTTTCCTGCGTGCAAGTTGCTCTCGTGTGATCCTTCGTAACACGGCTGTGATACACCTTCCCCATGTTCGTCCGAATTCGATGTCGTCTGGAAAATCCCGAGGCTCGCTGCCGAAACATTACGTATTTTTTTTTTTGGCGACGCACTACAGGTGCCTCTGTGCAACCTCTGTACGAGAAGGAACGAATATTTCCTGGGCCATGAAATAAATACCGCGGTCGTTCGGAGATTTCGGCTTGATTCGGCCGCTCCACAGGCTGTAGCCAATCACGGCCACACAGCACAATCTCGTGAGACTCATCTTCCTCTTCGATGTCGTCCAACGGTTCTAGGGCGAGGGACTATGTCGACAAGCTCGCGACCGAGACTTGGGTCACCTGCTGGGCCTTCTGCGGTCGTGCCGAGCTCCGCCATCTCTCACTGGTGTGCCGCTTTTTCCGCCCCATTTGCCAATCGCTTCTTTTTCGTCGCCAAAGCGTCAATGCACCGAACGTGGGTGTCGATGGAGATAGCTGGATGGATTCATTTGCGATGCTGCAGACCAGAACTGAAGCTCTGAATCAACTTGCGACTAGCGCCCATGCTGCCTCCGTGCGACAGTGGCACTTCTGGGGAGATCGTGGGGTGGACGATCGCCTCAAGGATACCTGGCTTGTTTTGATCACGATGTTCACCACCACATTAGGCGCTTATCGGCGGCTAACCGTGCTGAATTTAGACTATTTCACTATCGACGCCAAAGTTCGCGCAGTATTGCCATCTCTGGAGTCGCTCGAGGTTCTATCATTGTGGGAATGCGACGTCGCGTGTCCTACAGGCGACGTCCTTCTTCTGAAGACATTCAAAGTTGCCGGTTGGAGTGATATTCGACCAGCCGATCAACTCGGCCCACTTCACATCGTTTCTCCACAAAATGTCCAACGCCTTATTGTCGGTGGCTCCATCGATGGGAAAGCGCTGCTTCTGGACCTGGTCCCTCATCCCCTCCCCAGTCTTATCTATCTGTCCGTCACTTTGACCACGCGGGTCACCGACCTCTTTTTCGCCTGCTTGGATTCCTGTCCCCAACTAGAATCTTTGTACATCCGCCAAAATGCGTCCGTCACTGAACTTTGGGATCTCCCTGACACAGCAACATTTCCGGACCAGCTTCTCTCAACCACCCTTCCAGTGCTGAGATACTTCAAAGGCCCGCACAATTTGGTGGGGCTCTTCGCAAGCGGTCGTCCCATTGAGAGCGTGCACTTGACGGGAGCCCTGGCCGGGATAAAGGTTGTGGATATCCTTTCGGCGCTTTCCTCCATCTCCCATAGTTCCGCCCCTCTACACTTGCTAGCGATGGGCGCATCATTCCCTCATACCGCTAGCCCGGAGATCTTCACCGCGATTGGGTCCCTCTTCCCTGACCTGCGGAGGTTGACAATACAACTTGACGATAAATTCGTCGAGCACGAGTTCGCTCCGTCCAGCGACGAGTCAGGGAGTGACAGGGAGGGGGACTCGGGTAGCGCTGAGGACGAGGAGCAGTCGGGTAACGATGAGGAGGAGGACGACTCCGCCGTGGAGCAGGTTGATGCGCAAGCAGAGCCCCCAGGGTCGCCCGATGGACATCCCTCCTCTTCGATCGAGCTCCCCGGTTTCGTGTATAGTACGAGTTCACGCATTGACCTTTGTATTTCTTGACTGACTTCGACCAAAAGTATCGGGGACGCCTCGCGCCCCAGATCCCGAGCGACGTCTCCCAGAGACTGACTCATCCCCTTTGACGGTAGGTGGCTCACCTCGATTACCCAGCCCGCTCTCAGATTATGTTACAGTTCGTGATGGACTTCATTCACACTGGCCTCATCATATTGCCGCCCAACCTTGAAGTATTACACTTCATGCAAATGCCACCATGGAACGTGCAAACGCCATTTGAGAGGTACGAACAATATCAAGCAATTCTCAGTTTGGAACGGCTAGTACCCTCCCTCAAAGAAGTTGCGTTCGGCGATTTCCAGGATTGCTGGGTGCGTGACCACCATGTCTGGTGGGACCGCGATTTCTGGCCTAACCGCTCGCCTATTAAACTCATTTCGCTGGTGTGGAATGCCGACGGGACGCGGAGGAATGTAGCGGAGGCTAACAGTACACGTCCGGTGACAAGTATACGGTCGAATGACGAATGAAAGTCGGTCGTCAGAGAACGAATTCCTTTCGGAGTAGAGATCGAGGTGAAAATACAGCTGAGGTATGGATCGACTCGCATTTGGAGACTGCAGGCTTGTACTAAAATCTGAAACACGGTGAGTGGCACGGGAATGCAAGTCACGCTGGCCCCATGTACAACTGCCTAGTCCGACCCCGAATCCAGGCCGACGCTTCAATTTAGGCCTCCGCAGCCTCATCACTAGAAGTGCCGAGGGCCGAATGAGCTAGAATGCATTACATCAGGGACTGGCGTAACCCCTGCCAATGCTCGAATCTAGGCGCGAATTGCAGTTCGAGACGAGTTCGAGATGTAAAGGCCGGGCTTCAGGTTTCCCTATATGGTTTCTCTTATCTTATCTATCTCTATATCGGGAAGGTATGATAACCGTTTTTTCTGACGTGACTAAACTAAATTTTGAATAGGCCTGCGCCGGAGGAAGCGTTGCCAGCGCTGGGAGAGTAAGTAATTGCAACCACTCTTAAGGAAGAGGGGGAGTGACAGGCCTAAGAGATCCCATTACTATCCTTCAGGCATTCACGTCGAACAGTGTCGTTCTTAAGGAAGACACAAGTCGAAACCTTGGGCTCAAGAAAAAATGCGGGGCTCCACCCCATCCGCCGGATCCGGAATATCCGGCGGAATTTCCCTCAGATCAGTGTCTACAGATACCTTCCGTGGTTAAATGTAGGCGGGTCGCGTCATGCAACTGTAACGCTTCCTCCGCAGGCACACATGGCCACTACTTCAGTCGACTCCGAACCAACGATGAATGCCGCTCAGTGTGAAAGGGGCGACGCTATAGGTCCTCCGACGATGGAAAGCACAGTTCTGTCTGGTCGACGACTGGCTATTGTTTTCGTTGCAATGTCAGTGTCCACTCTCCAGTTTTATTACCGCCACCACCAACTGCGCGTATTGAAGGCTTTTATCGATTCTATTGGTTGCCTTGGACCAGACAATTTTGGGCAAGTAGAAAATTCGCGTTATGTGTACATCTTCTCATCATATCCACCTTCAGCCATTGCCCTTCCTCGTATTGCCTCGGTAGTTCCCGTCGTCCCCAGTTCTACTTCAATTCCGCTGATTCGTCTCAAAGGATTTTGACTCCTTTCCGCCCCAAGGCTGGGTCGAAACGGCCTTCCCTCTGGCGCAATGTAGGTTCAATGATTCCCGTCCAATCTCCAATTTCCTCATTGCGTGCCAGCGGTATTTCTCTTGTTTTACGGTCAACTCCTCATAATATTTGCCGCAAAGTGGGTTCTCGTCTCAGCAATCGTCGTCTTCGAAACTGGCTCGTTAGTATGCGGCGTGTCGCAAAACGTGGACCAGTTGATTGCGGGGAGGGCGGTGTCTGGGCTTGGGGCCGTGGGCATACGTAAGTTCACTGAGTTTTTCCCTGGCAACACTTATCCCATTCCACTACATAGTCGTTTCAATAATCCAAGTCTTATCGCAAGCCACACAATTGGAAGATCGCCCAAGGTTGATGGGGTTCTTCGGCGCAGTCTTTGGCTTGTCATCTATCATATGACCACTCATCGGTGGAGGGCTCACAGACCATGCAAGTTCACTCACTTCCCACTCGATCCCGAAATCCAACCGTGAGGCAGGCAATTATCTCTGAAGTACTAGTGTGCCGGCGCACCTTACCGTCCTCGTCCCGTAGCGCTGGTTCTTCTTTATCAACCTTCCCAGTACGTTTCGAATTCGCTCCCTGATCTTGACGCTGTGTATTCACTGTGTTCTAGTTGGCGAGGACCCCTTCTTGTCTTTACATGAATTTTTGTTGAACTTTTACCAAGGGCGGTATCAATAACCACGGTAATGTTCCTGCTCAAAGCGGCTCCTCCAATGGGCTCGGATCCAACTAAGCGCTCGTGGAAGGATCTCATGCGGCAGGTCAGGCAAATGGATTTCATTGGGGCGATATTGGTCGCTGGAGCCGTCACGACCCTAGTCATGGCTCTCCAGTGGGGGCGGTAATACGAAGCCCTGGAACGACAAAGCCATCATCATTGTGAGTCAGTCCCCCGTAATACGGAGCGCTGTCCCTGATTTTTTGCAGTGCTTTGTTCTCGCGGGTGTCCTCGCCGGCGCATTCGTATATTGTGAGAACGTTGTTAACGAACGTGCAATGGCACCCATCGCTATATTTCATTCCAAGTCTATGTAAGATAGCCTGCTCTCCCGGCCTACCGTCTCTGATTCCATTGAACAGATACGCTGTCGTTATATACTGCTTCCTTACCCGTTTCTCTCCTGCTATTCACCTACGTCAGTGTATATCTCCGTCTGCATGGAAGTATGGTTTCTGACAGTGGTAACTAGTATACCCCGATCTATTATCAAGCGGTGAAACACCACAGCGCCACGCAATCCGGGCCCGATCTTCTTCCCTTCATGATCAGTGTTGTGCTGACCGGCATCTCCTCTGGTCAAATTATAGGCGTCGTTGGATACTAGTTCGTCGCGACCGCGAGGTGATCAACCAGTACTAACCCATCCTCAGTTGGCCCTTCTTGTTCTGCGCCCCCATCCTCCTAGCCGTCGGCTCCGGACTACTCTACACAGTGAGCACGACAACGTCTTTCGGCAGGATTGTCGGGTTCCAGATTCTCGTGGGAATGGCAACCGGGATGGGCATGCAGGATGCGCTCCTAGCCGTCCAGTGCGTCGATTCCATCATTCTATTCAGTTGCTTTCGTCACATCTCTCGCTTCCCGCTTATTAGAGTTGAGTTTAAAGACGAACCAAAGCTACTCACTGCGTTCAGAAGGCCCGGCGGCACAGGTAAAAGGGCCTTGCCGAGCTACGCCGCCATACGACGGAGCTGTGCCGAGGGATGGCGGCAGACTGTGCGGAGCCACCTCGGCACAGCTCCGTCGTATATCTACGTAGCTCCGACAGGGTCTGCCGCGGGGCTGCCTGAACGCAGTGACTTGCGTAAGCAACAAGCGTCGCCTCGTTCGCGCAGTTCCTCGGCGGCACCATCGGTCTGGGTGTCGCCGAGCCCGTATTCTCGTCTGAGCTGGGCAAGTATCTCCTCCGATACGCCCGGAGGCACCCGCCGCGATCGTAAAAGAGTCGCCCACCGCGATCTACGGGGCGCTTCCCGCGGCCATGATCCCCGGCGTCGTGCAGGCCTACATGCAGAGTCTGAGGATTGTGTTCGTGGTCGGCGTTCCCGTCGCGGGGCTCGCACTTATGGCGGCGATGATCATCCTAAATATTCGGATTGAAAAGACGGCGCCGGTCACTACCGCGCCGAGGAGCGGGGACGAGGAGAAGGGCGCAGAGGGGAATGAACAAGGGGGTGCGTAATTCTCCGAAAGAAATAAGTCCTACAATAGTCATTACCTAGTACTCCTTACAATACATTTATAATTTCTAGCGTGCCATACAGTATAGTTTGCTGGAGCTAGTCAAAACCATACCCTCGCGTTCGTTTATTAGACCCAGATATACATCCCGCATCTCCTGGTGACGAATTCGCCAGAAGAGAGCGCCCACACCATAACGGATACCCACCACAGTTCGGATCGGATCGGGATTGTTCAATCTTCCAGGTGCGGATTCAATTGTTCGTCCGATTAGTATGCCGACGAATTGGCACAGAATCACGGTTAGATTTCAGTGGAGGGGCGAGATACATACTGGAGGATGAGATCAGACGGGATTCTGAGAGCAAATCGAGGCTCAACAGAGATACTGTACAATGATTGCCAATCGAACTCAGCAAAAACCCTCAAGTAACATTACTCGTAAACTTTGTTTCATCCAGATATGTCTTACTTACTGTACAAGTTGATTCCACCGGGACACAAACATAACGGGTAGCTCGTGTAACGCTCTTGTCAATGACCACCATCTAATCCCCACCTCCAGATAAAATTTCCTGCCCCGCACTGATCGATTCCGGCGAAAAGTTACCGTCCGCCGGGGACGCTTCCGTGGCGGTGTCAACGCCGGCACCCACAGCGGGCACAGGTACCACGGGTTCAGAGGGACCATCCCACTGATACTGCCCTTGCAATTGGCGTTGTCGCGTGAGCTCCGCCTTCCACCGGCGCTTGGACTCAGCCAACGCGCGGCGCTCCGTTTCTTGTTCCGCGAGCCATTCGGCGACACCTTCGGCGGCGCGCAGGGGTTTTCGCTTCTTCCTCAACAAATATCCCTGGATCTGGGCGATGGAGTATGTGTGGGCCGGCATTTCCGTTGCAAATTCATCGGCGTAACGCTCAAGGTCCTCAGCGGTGTAGGAAGTATATGGTAGCGATCCGGAAGCGTCGTGCTCGTCCTCGGATACTCGGAAGAAAACCTTGAAGACTTCCTTGATCTGCGCCGTCGTGGCGAGGCTGTATTTTATCTGGCGGACGGGGATCATATTTATTATACAGTTCCTACAAGCAGCCTGAGGATGGAGCACATGCCTTGAGATCCATCCTTCCTGCTCGTATCAGCGCCGGATCAAGATTTTCAATGTGGTTTGTCTGCATGAGATCAGGCCGTGATCGTCACTCAGTATGTAAATGGCATACGCACAGTTGCAAAGGTAAGCCGCCCTTCCTCGCTGGAGACCGAGTCCAGGACATTGAGTAGGCCAGATAGAGTGACGGCCGATTTGGGCGGTATCATCTGGTTGACCTTGATGGGATTGCCATTGCGATCTCTTTGAGGTTCCTCCTCATCGTCTTCATCTTCATCTGTTTCGTCCCGCGAAGGAAATGCGCAGTCAATGTCTCTGATACTGGTCAATTTGCAATAAATCAACGCAGGTTGTGACTGGAACGAACTCGATGAGGAGAATACACCGCGAGGGCGTGTCGCTGATCAGCCTGCCGAGGCTGTAGTCGTCGATGCCGGGATTTGCCAACGATATGAAATAGATCTGGGCGGAGGTTTAAAGCACGATATACTAAACCAGTATTGGATTCACCTCTAACCCCAACTCTCCTGCCTGCATGATTCTTGTTAGTACGATTTCCACCCAGATGAAACAGGGGACGTCGTACGATGGCATGGATTGTTGAGCTTTTACCAGTGCCCGGGGCACCATCTTCTGAAATTTAGCTTTTCTTTCTGCGCACGAAGTCGCGAGGACGTACACAGAAGGTAGCCTGGAAATAATTTTTTTAAAAGGACCCCAAGACGACTTCAAACAAACAAACCCCGACGATGCGGAATGCCGGCCATATTGTACCATTTTTCGCTCGCAAGAAACTCCTGCGCGTCTGCTAAGATCGTTTCCTTGATGTCGGCGGGCAGGACAAGCGTCGAGAGCGCCCTGCGTGATTTCGTGACGGATTTCGCCCAGGAGCCGTACTGCCAGTGGAGATGGTCAGCGTCATTCAGATCCAGAATCCATGGGCCGGCTAAGTACCTTGTCGGTGAGATGGACGGTCACTCGAGAGGTTCCTTGTTCCAAGTATTTCTGCTTAGCGCAATTGATTAGATCAGATAGCATTTCCCGGTCGGAGGAATGCAATCTGCAGCCAATATGATCGTTCTTTTTAGGGCATTTCACGGGGATAAAACAGAGAACAACGAACGTGATGGTGATCGAGCCACCTGCGGTCCTGGAAGAGTCCCAGCTCGGCACACCGGACTGGAGTACCACTGCAGCACAAAAATATAGGTGTTTAAGATCAGATTCAAGTCACGAAAGCGAACGTAATATCAGACTCAACCTTGAACCCAAGCGTTTTTCCCTGTCCTCGGCGAAACAAAGAGAAGTCGCTGCATCGAGTCGGGTGCGGGCATATACCTGACAGAATCCTTCGGGCCTGTTCCCCAGCCCAAGTCACTCTGTTTCGTGGTGACGTTGAGCTCCATTACGCCGTTGAAGGCGTCCGAGGAGCGCTAAACAATGATGAGTATTTCAGAATTGGGTGAAGAAAGGTAAACGGCGCCACGCACGAGATATTCGAGCATCAAGTCGTACGCAAGATCCCCCTGCGTAAAGTTGGCGGTCAGCAAAGACTCCGACTACGGTGGTTGTCATTAGCGGGGCATCATTGGATGCACAGTAAATAAACTAACTGGCTCCGTTTTCACATTGAACTGCTTGCGCGGCAGAACCTGAGAGTTGACGTAGAAGTCTCTCGCGGTGGACACGAATTCGTCGAGAACATGTCGATTTCGGCTCCAGACCCTCAAAAAAAAGTGGCATCAGTGACGGTTTTACTTTTGTGGTTGAAAATTGAATTTTATACTCACGTGAGGACCAAAGTCCCGCCGTATCCACCACCAAGTCCTCCCATGTCGTAATGGCTCCATCCTGCCGAGCTCTTGGTCTATCGCAATGTCAATTCAACGCGCACATTCACAAGATGATAATTGAGGTCAGCGTACTATCGACATCCAATAGCCCCTCCAACGGAAGAACGATGGACTCTGCGAGGTAGCCGGTTCATACAGAGGATCAGGATGGCCATCGATTTCCCCGAGATTGGAAGATGGGTACGGCCTCGTTGCGGCATTTCGCGCTACTACTTTGAAGGACCTACTTTCGTTCCACACGCGGTGATTTTCCAAATAATTGACGACCCAGTCGTAAGCAAAGTCGCCCGTGGCGAATTCTGCTCTGACCTACCAATGCCAAAAAATCAGAAATGTACGAAATGAGGATTTTCCGAGCTACATACAACAAAGACTGATGCGCCACAGCACATTTGGGTGATCAGGCTTACACAGGATGGGCGCAAGTACTCACAGTCATTGGCAAACTCAGACACCTTTTGGGCCATCTGGCGTCCCCCCTCAACAATAGTCCCAAGAAATATGAATCTGAATAGTTCAGCTACTTGCGGCTGGTTGGCGATCCTGCGGATAATCGATATGATCGCCGTCAGCAGCTTCGTCCACGATCGGGCGGAGACCCGGCCCACACGGGTAATCAACCGCAACAGAAGCATGGCGGCCTTGAGACGCATGTTCAAGAGTCGCCGAGCGGGTGTACTGAGAAGAGGGTCGGGCGAACGGTCGCCGCCGAATGTAGTGTGAGGTGGAATGCGGCAACGTGCTTGGGGTACATAGGCGCTTGCCATTTTTAACGTACACAGCCGACGGGCAATTCCGATATGTAAGCGCTTATTATAATGAGTGGTCAGTGCGCAAATTGACAATCGGATGTCGGATGAACAGAACACCAAGAAAGAGATTTCAGACGAGCCTGTCCATGCATGGAATGTTAAAGGACTCGTGTTTCAAGCTACATTCAGGTTCCTTTGAGGCGATTATCTGAATCTAGACCCATGATGGGGGAATGTGTCGCAAAATGCTTCAACTCTTCCTCAAAGGCGAGCTCCGTCCATCCTTAAAAATCTGGGGCCGGCGAAAATGAGCCTCGAAAACGACCCTACGCGGGACAATAAACTGGGTCCTGCAGCTGGGATCGGTAGCTGGCGTCTCCAATAATTCGATGCTGTGAAGATCTCCGTTCCAATCGTCCGATTTAAATATCCTCAGCGTCAAGATATTGTCGGGGCTGGATATACCATTACGGCCTCAAGGATGTGGCGAAAAGATCTAAATTTCCTGCTCATTCCTGTCATCGTTGGAAACAGTGCGGAGGGATATTGCATACTAGGATGACAAGGTATCCTCGATGTTCGGGAGTGTGCAGAGGAGAAGCAGGTAATGACAGACCTGCTTCCTGCGGACTTCCGAAGGTCCTGCTCATGTACTTAAGAAGCATACATTCCATCACCAATACAACTATAAATTGAACTAATTGGTTAATCTCCCTATTCTGGGACGCCCGAGGTGTCCGACACCATCAGATTCATTCAAAGACCATGTGGTAGAGGCGGGTTAATACTATAGCTAATAGCACCCGAGAGAAACACAGTTCGTGCTTAATTTGCCAGTGGACGTCGGCCATGTGGCTGTAGAAGAACTATACTTTCCAACGTCAAGGAGTCATCCCTCCACATGGCTCATCCACCAAATTGAACAAGTTCCAGCGATTGAGAACTCGAGGAATCGTAAGTAGTTGGTATGCAGGGATTTTGCGTCCCAATAATGTCTCAACATTCAATCCGTTGCGTCGTAGAGATAGGATTTCCCGGCCATCACTCGGACCCGACGTTCGGCACTCGAATATCCCCGGCACCTCACACGAGCTCGATCGGATCACGACGCCGGTGATGCGCAACTTTTTCTTATAGTAACTTTTTCTAAACTTCTGACTATTTCCGACTTCGGAGCTGAATAACATTAAATGAGCGTTAAAGATATGTGGTGGTACAGATGGGTGGTACAATGACAGTGCCGGAGTAGAATAATGTTATCGGCAACTGAATAAGGCGTGAATTTATATATGTGCAATGAAGGTAAGGGTCGCATCCAGGACCAGGGGAGAAGTGGAAAGAAGAAAGTCGGGCGCCAGTGTTGTTAGGGTAGGGCCCGCCACGGCTCCGTCGTGTGGCGCGGGGACCGCGGGCGGTGGTAGCGCTGGCCGTTGCCGTATTCGTTCCGTATTATGTCGGAGAGGTCGTCGGAGGAGCGCTGGACGGTGCGCTCCACAGAGACCTCAAGCTGGGAGGGGAAAACGCGCGGGTTTATCTGCCAAGGGTGTGGGTACGGACGTGGAATGGGCATGGGGGTGCACACACCTTGAACGCAGGACGATACGCAGAAGTCGGTGACTGCATAGGTGACTGCATAGAGGTCCAATCAGCATAGAGAAGACTCGGTGGGATCAGCAGGAAATCACCGTCATGGTCAACGAGGTCAGGCCACCATACGCATAGGACCGCGTGGGGACGGTGAAATCATCCGCGCTGAGGACTGGCACGTTCGGATCCCAGTCTTGCTTGTTCCATCGCATCTCCCGGAGCTCTTTGCGGGTGTTCAGGGAGATGAGGAGCGAGTTCGCGTAGACTGAGTGCATCGACATTAACGGTTCGTCCATACCATAGAAAAGAGAAGACGTACGTTTGCCAATTATGAAATGCAGCCCCAGGAAAACTAGATTATTTGGCATGGCCAGCCACTGTCAGGATCGTCAACACGGGAATGGTATGTGGCAGGCAGCACAGATCGGCACATACACATATCAAGGAAGCTGTCGTGGTGAGACTTTGGTCGAAGATTACTATCAGCGCAAGTTTAATTCATGATGCACGGATGGATCACGCACCAAGTGAGCAATCCATTTTCCAGCGTGTATAATGTCAGGGTGTTGACGACGTTCGCCATCCTGGAATTGGTAAGTAATGATTGGCGTCCGCGGTAAGTAACTGAGCGCACAAGGTGGAAGCCGTCCGGCGGCGCATCTTCTGGAGGAAGTAGCATAGCCAGGCCGTAATAATGATATCCACCCCGGCCGAGAGGGACAGGCCCGTTGTGAAGATCCACTATGGGATGCACACGTTAGACAGACGGACGCAATGGGACACAGGCAATGCGCACGCCCGGGTATTTCTCGTTGAAGGCTCCGTATCGATGGAGCCGGATCCTACAAGGACGGGATTAGCTACGTAAGCGGGAGATAGGGAGGGGGTGGGTGCCGGTACGGACATTTCAGTCGTAGAAACTACCGCAACCGTATGATTAGGATGGATGCGAGGGTACCGCATGGATGAACGCACCAGAAGCCGCAACTGAGGCGCCATGAATGAGATCAAAGGGGAAACACGGGTCGGGGACAGGCTTACAAAGGCGCAGGAACGCGAGGAGGGCCTTCGATACCGTCAGGATGGATATAGAGAGAGTGGTTGGTAACGCACGATGGGACCCGTAACCCACCAGTTCTTCCCACTCGCTAAGACGATGTCAATGAAGGCCGGCGGGTGTTATGAGCAGGCCTGGTGCGTACATTGATAGATCTTGTGCGCGAAGTACCTGTGAGTACATGAGCATAGATGAATGCCGTGGCGGCAATTCGGACATACCAGTGAACTATCAGAGTTTGAATCGCCTACCATGGCAAAGTAAGCCGCCTGTCGACGGGAAATAATAGGACACTCACTGTAACCAAGACAGAGAGCTACATGCCATGAGTGTTAGCTCTAATATAGCATTCAAGGAAAACGGGTCGACAGACAGCGATGGACCTGTTGCATTGTGAGCGCAAAGAAATCGGGGAGGTAACCGCACGCACCAGGGAATAATAGCGATCCGCGCTCTATCAGCCGAGCTCATTAGTCGCGGCGGACACAAATATAGAGCGTCACGCACCGGTCGCCAAAGAATAGGATAAGATAGTCATAGAGGGAGGTCACTATGAAAGCAGAGTGGGAGAGATCGAGGATCCTGAGCAGCACCGGGTCTTAGAGGTGTAATACGCGAGGGGGAAGGAAGTGCGCGCACCAGACAGCCGCCACCTAGCGACCATAAGTCTCCGCGATTTGCAGCTCATCCACAGCGGGGGACGACGCACCATGACATTCCGTAGCCGGGGCTCGTTCGGGTACAGCTTGAAGTAGATGATACATTGCACGGTGACGATTCCGCTCAGGCTGAAGAAAAAAAAATTGATCGGGACCGTCAGCGCCGTCAGTCGAGTCTCGGATGCAGTGGGTACGGCACGCACAGCAGAGCGATGGACCCTCCGACGAGCAGCGCGCCGAGAGTCCAGGCGATGTTTGTCATCGCACCGACAGCGTGAACGTGGAAGGGAGGGAAACCAAGACTTGCTTCTCACTGCCGTTGTCGTCTTTAAGGCATCACCGTCAATATGCCAATTCATGGAGGCTCTCAGATCTCAGCGGGCGCTCCGGTTCCAGACCGGTTTCCCCGCCAAACGGGGCTGTGGCGCCCTGGCTTAGCCCATTTCCGGACGGATGGTCACACGGCGGCATGATGATGGTTGGGTATCGATAATTGAGGAACATCATCATGCACAAGGTCGTATTTCATCTGGTGATAGAGATCTCTGTGCGAGGTCGGGCAGGCGCGAGGCGGATTAGGGCGGATTCAACTAGCGGCAAACAAAAGCATAGAGAACAGATGGAGTGGACGCTCCCGCGGTCGCGCCAAAAACTTTGCCGACTCGAAACGATTGATGCGCCGACGGAAGCCACAGTGCGGTGAAATCGGGAAATAATTTGTATAATATTCTTGATGTGGTTGATGCGATAGGATAAGCTTTTGGCCGACTGATCCTCCCGCAATGGGAGCAAACGGGAGCCCGCTGCCACAGGCTGCCACCTGGTGAAAAGGAAATATACCAAATGCGCATTTCGGCCGCAGGGAGTTAGTTAGGCTTTTTTGAAGATTGAGTAGATCTACATTACATGTCATGTGTGCCGAGGTGGTCATCGGCAAGAGGGCGGCCGCGGTGCGTGCCAGTGAGGATGGTCGATGCGCGATACAGAAGGCAAGCAAGCGTCGAAGAATTTGGCCGGGTCCAACAAGAGCTCGAAGAAACGCCGCAGAACGTCCAATTAACTCCTGCAGTGTATTCGGGATTCCCTTGCAACCGCAGGCTGCCGACGGGCCGCTACTGTACTATTTCGACCAAATGATCACACCATGTCACCCGTCACCTAAGATGTTCATTTTTCTAGGTGTTCATTTCTCGGCAATCACGCCAGATTCCCATAAATGGACATCCGGCAGTTGCCGGATCAAAATCTTTGACGTTTTGAGGCCTATTCGGGCAGCAAATTCAGTTTGTCACCGTCACCTATCCCAAATTTGTTCATTTCACGACCCTCCGTCACCCGTCACCTGAACATTTGGTCGAAATAGTACAGTATTTGTTTCACTGCGTCGCGACGGGCGTCGAGCGGAGTGTCGTGATGCGTGAATCATCTTGGTGAGCAATGGATTCATACAACATGCGAAATGGGGAGGAGAATATCCGCGGGTACGGATGGGCCGCAAGTCCTGGGAGGATTCCTTGGGCGTCGACTTCGGCAATGCTTCACTTTGGCGGATGAGCTTCACTTTTGAGGATCTCGACCTTCCTAGATTAATTTTACGAGGTAGCGCGTCTCCAACCTTGAGAGATAGACATTACAAGGAAAGCGGCAACCTAAGCAGTGGAAGGCTCCGATGTCAACGGTGCGACGGGAGGCAACTGGGACGGTGATCCAAAAAGAACTGACACTGGCACGGCAGCGTATCAGCCGCTGGGAAAGTGCTAACCAGATATATCGCACGCATATTCGGTGATTTCTGTCCCTCACGAAATGCGAAGATCCCAATTGAAGCAATTCGGTGCGAGCGAAAAGAAATCAAGAGTGTTTGATCTTGATTGGCTTTGTTGCTTTCCGCTTCTGAATCGGCCGGCCATCAAGCCGCTGCCGCCACAACGGCGAACGCTGTCAAGAAGCTCTTCAATTTGCTTACTTGAAGATGGTCAACCTCCGGTATTAATGCGAGGAAATTAACTTGGAGGCCGTCTCGTCGTTATGGTGCTTCAATTTGTCTGTTTCCGTTCTCTTTCCTAAAAGTTAATCCGCACACTTGACAATTTTGAAACAAGCTTTCTTTCCGACATCGGTCGATGACTCCCCGGGAGCGAACAACGAGAAATTGAGCAATATGGCTCGGATTGAATAGCTCTGCAGCTGCACCTCCGATCGGTGACATCCGGCTCTGGACTTTCGGGAACAGTCGGGGGGCGGGCGGATATTGCGCTGGCGATTCAGAGGAGTCTGGGCTGCTGTCTTAACCTATCCTCTACGGGCGCGAACTACAGGATACGAGATCTACGCTCCCGCCAATGCAAAGCTCTCGCCAGAGTCCGTATCGTCCTCATCTGGTTTCTGGATATTCCTCCTGCTGCGAACTTCGAAGGATCGTCTTCTGATGCTGACTGTACACAAGCCAAGCGCTCACCTAAAGGCTAACACACAGGGAAATACGACCTCGAGCAGTCGTTCTTTCGTTGCGAGTGATCACTTCCTGTTAAACGTATCCGCCCCTGGTGTAGATCCATGGTGGTGCACATATATTCCCTCGTCGATATTTGGATATCATTCACAGAAATTCCCAAGATGGACACACGGGAATATCAGAATGGACTGCGAATGATCTATGTTGAGCTGCATATTTCAGTCCTTAACGTCGAGTATCGGTGGCCTCAAATTTATAGACACCGACATCTCCCGTCCCGCACTCTGGGAAGCAGTTTACGGCGGCTGTGAACAAAATCGTCTGCGTTAAATGCGGATTGGACATCCTGACTGGCGGCCGTCTTTGCGATCACGGCTTTCCGTCAAATGATAAACGTGTATGTATTTCCCACCAGTGACGATCGGTACCACACGGCTGGCTAAGAAAACACTCACGAAAGCCATATTCACTCGGCTCATATAACCTTTCCACGACCACGACCATACCCGCCGTGACAAGCTCCTGAGAGGTGGTTTCGGGGCATCAGAAACTACTTGACCAAAAGGATATTCTCAGGCCACAGGATCGTAACTATGGTGCCAAGTAGCAGCGATAGCCATGGCGTTCGCTTCGCATAGAGCTCCAGGATATCTGCAATTTTTTTGACAACGATATTATACCTTCCCAGTATAACCGCCGTGACGTGTCCAGTGAATATCCCCAAGGTCTCAGGTCTGGTCTTTAGAGCATCTCAATAAGGGACTTGGTAAGCTTGAACCATCTCATAAGGGATTTCATAAGCTTGAACCATTTCAACGAGCGACTTGGTAAGCTTGAACCGATCTGTACCCATTGGCTCGATTGGACTTGGAGCGAATGGCATTTTTAGCGTCGGCCCGCAACCTTCCCGTCAGCTGCCCAAATGGAGAAATAGATGTATTTAAAGGACAGGGTTACACATCCGCTTCTGCATCTCCTCGCTCTGTAGACTATCATGGCCGAGTTCTCCCACTTATCTGACCCTAACCCAGAGCTTGCTCCTCAGCTCGCTCACCTGAAGGCGACAGCCCCTCCTCCGCCAGACAACATCAGTGAAAGAAGAAAGCTTTTCAACTCTTTCATCGACGCCGCCAATGCCGCGTATGCGCCACGATTGCCAAAAGGTACTTCTTCAAGTTTACCTTTGTCGGGATCAAGGGATTAATCTTTGGTGGTAGACACCGAGTACCGCCTCGCTGACCATCAACTGGATGTTGTGGACGGAAAGATTCGCGTTAGAAGCCTCATTCCCGTCGCGAAAGAAGGATCTCATCAGACCTATCCGCTCATGGTATGGATTCACGGTGGAGGTATATTTCGCGCTTCCGCACTCTTGATATTATTTACGCAAATACAGGATGGATGAACGGGAATATTGAATTCGATGACTACCAACTGAGAGCGATATGCGTCGAACTGCAGATCTCAATCCTCAACGTCGAGTACAGGTGGGTACTCAGTCGTTGCGCGACAGAGATATCATAATTCCCCAGGCTGGCCCCGGAGCACCCCCACCCCACAGGTCTGAACGACTGCTATTCAGCGCTGAAATGGGTCTGTTGTCCTCCTGTTATACTCACTGTACCAACACATATTTATTTATTTGTAGGCAGCGAACTCGGCGAGCCTCTTTTCCGCGGACTTGCAGAAAGGCTTCCTTGTCTGTGGTCTCTCAGCGGGCGGAAATCTTGCCGCCATTGTAGCGCATCGAGCCCGCGTCGACCCTTTTTTCAAAGATAAGCAGCTCACTGGACAGCTCCTTCAGGTGCCGGTTATCGTACATCCTGGTGCCGCTCCTGAGAAGTACGCTCTGAGTGCTTACTTACTGGACAGCGGAACTGACTGTTCACAAGATACAAGCCGAAGCTGTTGTCGTTCGAGCAGAACAAGGAAGCTCCGCTTTTCAACGCGAAAGACGCCTGGTCGTGCTACGGTGCGGTTTCCTGCGGTTGCTTGGTACCATCTCACACTCGTTTTGCTAGATAACTTGGGTGGTTCACCGACTGACCCGGAAGTCTCGCCACTTCTATATCCATCGCATGAAGGACTTCCTCCTGCTTTTATCCAGGTCTGCGGATTGGATCCCCTTCGAGATGAAGCGTTTTTGTACGAGGCGCTGCTCAAAGGGGCAGGCGTGAAGACAAAAATTGTAGCGTGAGTCCAGCTCCGCCTTGCACCTCCCCTCATGTAATCCTAATTTTCTCTTGAACCTCCAGGTACCCCGGCGTCCCACATGGATTCCAGTATTTGTTCTCCAGCTCGAAGATGGCAACGAAATGGGAGGAGGACTATAAAGAGGGTATCCGGTTTTTGCTGGATGTACACAACCAATGAGCGGGGGTCTGGTGCTTCCTCCCGCCACGAGCACCTGGTCTTGGACTCCGACCACCATCGTTGAAAACTGAAAACCCCGCAAAAAAGCTCGCGTGGTGACAGTAGTTTCTTAGGAGTCAAACAAAATTGTGGGTACGTACATGTATGAGTCCAAAAGTCAGATTAGCGGTCGGCTGAGCCTGAACACGCTTGAGAAATACATGAGTGACGTTTTCGGCTTGCCAATTGGGTTTGCGTCTGCCGCGCAGTCGGCAGAGTGCCGGATGGGATTGGCGGGGCGGCCACGGCACGGCAATTTTGCCGTCCCGTCAGGGTGCCGCCGTCGACGGCATGACGGGGAGGTAACAAGGGCAGTAATGATTATTTCTGTCCGCAACTGTAGGGATCTTCCCGGCTTCTTGGAAGCATGTTCGGAGGGCCGTGATAAACGTGGGTGTATTTCCCGCCACTAATTTTGGTGACGGATCCGGGATGTCGGCACCAGCACGGCTGGCTAAGAAAATACTCATGTAAGGCGCATCTTCACCGGGACTTCGGAGAACACCTCATACATATTGGTCAGGACGGCGCCCGCTTTCGTGAAGCTTCAAGTCATCTGTAAATTATCTGTCAATGATATTACCTTCCCAGTACAACCACCGTCTCGCATCTTGTCGAAATTCTGGAGGTCTCGGAATTTGGAGCATCTCATTATGTAAGGGACTGGATGAAATTGAACCCTCTCGTGCGATCCATACTCATTCGCTCAAAGCAGAGCGAGCTGTATTTTCACCGTCTTCGGTGAGAGATTGATACCCTCCCACAGCCCTTCCGTCAGTGGCATAAATGGGGAAACATGACTCGCTGGAGATTTGTATTTAAAGGTCGGAGCTCCACATCTGTCCCTCCGCTTCCTCGTTCTGTGTAGACCGGTACCATGGCCGAGTTCTCCTACTTATCTGACCCCGACCCCGAGCTTGCTCCTCAGCTTGCTCAACGGAAGTCCACTTCCCCTCCTGCACTAGACAACGTCGATGAAAGAAGAAAGCTTTTCAACTCTTTCATCGAGGCCGCCAATGCCGCGTATGCGCCACGATTACCAAAAGGTGCCCTCTTCCATTATTCTTTTTCTGTAAGCAGTGATTAATCTTTGGCGGTATTAGACACTGAGTACCGCATTGCTGACCATCAACTGGACGTTGTCGGTGGAACGATTCGAGTTAGAAGCCTCGTTCCCGTCGCGAAAGAAGGATCTCATCAGACCTATCCGCTCATGGTTTGGTTTCATGGTGGAGGTATATTTCGTGCATCCGCACTTTTGATATTAGTAACGCATGTACAGGGTGGATGATCGGGAACATTGAATTAGATGACTACCGACTGAGAACGATATGCGTTGAACTACAGATCTCAATCCTCAACGTCGAGTACAGGTGCGCGCTGAGTCATTTCTGCGACAAAAATATCTTAATTCCCCAGGCTGGCCCCGGAGCACCCCCATCCCACAGGTCTGAACGACTGCTACTCAGCGCTGAAATGGGTCCGTCGTCCTCTTGTTATGCGGACTGTACCAACAAATGATTATTTATCTTAGGCAGCGACCTCGGCGAGCCTTTTGTCCGCAGACTTGCAGAAAGGCTTCCTTCTCTGTGGTCTCTCAGCGGGCGGAAATCTTGCGGCCATTGTAGCGCATCGGGCCCGTGACGACCCTTTCTTCAAAGATAAGAAGCTCACTGGACAGCTTCTCCAAGTGCCGCCTGTGGTGCATCCTGATGCCGTTCCGGAGAAGTACGCTCGCTAGTACTAGCGGAGACGTGGGACTCACTATTCTCAAGATACAAGTCGAGGCTGTTATCGTTCGAGCAGAACAAGGATGCCCCGCTTATGACCGCGAAGGACGGCTTGTTGTGCTATCGTGAGCTTTTTTTATATAAAGTATCCGTACCTCGACCTTATTCACGCTTTGCATCCATTCAGATCTACTCGGTGGATCGCCGACAGACCCAGAAGTCTCACCACTTCTATATCCCTCGCATGCAGGACTTCCTCCTGCTTTTATCCAGGTCTGCGGGTTGGATCCTCTCAGAGATGATGGCCTTCTGTACGAGGCTCTGCTCAGAGAGGACGGCGTCAAAACAAAAATTATTGCGTGAGACTTTGCGCTTTTATTCAGTCCTGATTCTCACTTGAACTTCAAGTTACCCTGGCGTGCCACATGGATTCCAAGTGCTTTTACCCGGCTTGAAGATCGCAAAGAAATGGGAGCAGGATTTCAAAGCGGGCATTCGCTTTTTACTCGATGGAGATACGCAGTGAACGAGCAATGCCTCTATCAATCAAATACGTACCCATTTACAAATGAAGATATCTCGTTCAATGCAGGTGACTAGGAGTGTGTGAAGAAACGTTGCCTACGTATATAGTATCCAGGACATGGTTGGCCTTCCCGAGGAGACGTTCCAAGCCTAAATAGTACTTGCCGCATATTTTGAACCTCAGGGTCGAACATCATTCGGACCATATCTGGAGCGTTAACCACTGAAAAAGATCTCAATTTGGAAGGGAGAAAATATCGTGCTTCCCCAGTAAAAATACTGAGAAAGAATGACGAACAGTTACTCCCACAGTGTTCTGTAACGACACCTGCCGGTTTATCAAGAGGTTTCCCGCTCTGTGAAGCGCTCCGATTTGCTCATGAGTTAATAATTCTCCCTTGGATTCCCCTCGGAAGCAACGGGTATTTTTGTGACTTAATGCGTTTAGAGGCACGTCGAATGCGTATAGTAGTACTACTAGGAAGCTCGTGGAAATAGAGCGTGCGAATTAATTCTACATTAGGGTATTGACCAGGTCTGATCGGGTCACTGACCCGTCAGACAGCTAACCGGTCATAATTCTGTCACTTTTTCTGACCGTTTTTGTCTGTCCTTGACAACACTGGCGTATACAAGTCAAATCGATCGTGCCCACATTACTAACTCGGGAAGAACATACATGTATATAATGCCGTCGAACCGAGATACTATTAGCCCTATAAACATGAGCACTAGGATGGGAATACATAAATTGAATAGGTGCTTCTGAGCTGTCGAGGTTGCCACCGACCATCAGTCTTCGAAGATTCGTCGCAATTTTCTTTTTTTCGCAAATTCCAGGTCGGCATGTTTCGGCTTTGCATCAGCCCATCAACGCTGTAGGCAAGCATCGCCACATAACCTCTCTTGTCTCATGCGGTCCGGGTCTAGCTGCAGAGATAGTGACAGCGACTATGTCGAGAAGCTCGCTACCGAGATCTGGGTCGCCTGCTGGAGCTTGTGCAAACCCACCGAGCTTCGCCGACTCTCACTGACGTGCCGATATTTCCGCACACTATGCCAACCCCTTCTCTTTCGCCGTCAAATGGTCGTTGCCCCGCACGATATGGTAGATCGTCACAACTGGATAGAAGTGACAATGGACCTGCATAATAGAGCGGAAGGCCTCCATCAACTTGCGGCCAGTCCCCACGCTGCCTCCGTGCGCGAGTGGCTCTTCATGGGCGACCGTGCCAGTGTCGCGGAGCTCTTGCCTAGGTTCCCTTTGATTACCAATATCCGAATCCTGGCGGATACTTGGTCTCGCTTGGTGACGATATTCACCACCACGCTTGGTGCTTATCGGCAGATGACTGAGCTCTGTCTGGACAATATCGCTGTCGACCCCAAAATGTGGGCAGCATTGGAATCTCTGGACCTGCTCGAGGAGGTGTCCTTGAGGGAATGCGACATTGTCGTTCGTCAAGGCCCCCTACTACGTCTCCAACGCTTCATTCTTAGTGGTTGGGATGATTTTCGATCAAAGGACGAAGGCGGTCAGCTTGACCTCGTCGCTCCGCAGACTTTGCAGCGTCTCACCGTCGGTGGCTTGATCGAGGGAAAGCTCCTGCTTGCTAGGGCTGCCGCCCGTGGCCGTGGCCACGGTTCCACGGCACCCGTGGCACGGGTGCCGTGCCCGTGCCGTCGAGGATTTTGAGCAACCATCCACGGCACGGGCACGGCACGGGTATGAGCCGTGTGAGCCGTTGAAAACACGGCCGTCACGGCCGTCTCACGGTTAGCCAGACCCAGCAAAACCACTGTCTGAATGACTTTCTGCTCATGGACCCTCTTATCACCGGCTTCTACCGGCTTTCTACGATCTATATATTCTTTTCGGAGGACAGCCGAATGGGTACAAACCGCCAAGAATTATGATGCCATCATCGTGTTGTTACAAGCGAGGCCTCCTTTTGCTGCTCCCTACGACGCGCCTCAACACACTGCTGACGCGTATTAGCGCGCCAAAGTCTTTACAAGCCCTTCCACAAAGCTTCACTAGGTTTGAATCTCACTCCAACATCCCCGTAATAATTTCACTGGCACATTGGGCTGATTAAATATAGTCGTGCATGCTCTCTTCCTTGTGGGTTGCCCCCCTCTCCTCGTGCTTTAATATTCACATGCCTTGGTCTATCTAAGTTCCATCGGGCGGCGGCGGCGAGGACTAAGCTTCATTACCTCCTTCAACTTTTGGCGGCATCGGAAGCTGCAAGGCTGCAGTACACTTGTAGCTTTCGCTACTTTCTCTCCGCTGCCGCTCCATGCCGCAGCGGACGAATTGTAATCTCTCTGACCATCCTCTCGGTTCCTTTCCGCTCTTGCAGGCCTATAAAAGTTGGTGTGATTTTTTTCTCCATCATTCTTCCTCCTGGCTAAAATGTCAGACCAGTGCGCGCAAGACAGCGATGGCAACCTCAAAGATGCGTCTGAAATCACTTTCTACGAGTCCGAATCGGACGAAAAGGCTCTCCCCGCGGTTCCTAGTGGTATGTCAAATATTCCGCGCTCATACTATCTTTCTCATTTTTCCTTGCCGCTTTGTGACAGGCCCACTTCGTCGTGGTATCCGTAAACGTAACACCGACAAGCTCGCGGAAGGCCTCATGGCGGAGAACGCAGATGAGGATGGAAATCCTCAGATGAAGCGTGCCCCGCGTGGTAGTACTGCCCGGGCTGCTCGCGTGCAAACAGTTGCGGAGACCCCGAGCGAGGAGGAGGACGACGATTTCGAGATGCCCGGCCTGGAAGATGTGTCCGACTCCGACGATTCGGACAGTGAATACGAGCTGGTTGACAACAATGAGGCGAATACTCTTGATTTCTCTTCTTTTGATTTTTAATCTGAAGGTTCTTCGCAGCTCTCGGATATCCTCGCCTCGAAGACGGTCCCTGCACGCGGGGGGGCCGCTTCCAAGCCGCAAACACGTCAGAAGGCTTCTGCAGGGAAGCGCAAGCGGGAAGAGCCTGCCAGTGCCCCACCTGCGAAGAAGGGCGACGCACTTCCAAAGAAGGCCACACGTGTCACCATCGAGGAGGTGGAGGATGAGGGAGATATTCCGAAGGCGACGGTGCGTTCTAATCATTTGCATTCGTCCACATTCTTATTCACGGGCATGTTTAGCAGTTTAAAAATCCGATCTACCTGTTCTTTGACGTCGTTGCAAAGAACAGCGAGGGCTCTACCGGAAAACCGGGCGATAAACACTACAAATGTCGCCACGGGAATGGGCGGATCATCACCGTGACGCGTGCGATGCGGTATAATGTTGGTGGTGCGTGTTCATTTAACGGCCCATACCTTCTCTGATAATAATTCAATAATACTCCAGGTCTGACCACCCACCTCAGAAAAGAGTTCCCGGTTATGTACCGACTCTATTGGGCTCTCTACACTCGCAAGGACGAGCCGCCTACCCAGCATGAAATTCAACTCGCCCGGGGGGACGTTCCGATTGACAGCGAGGCTGCCAAAGCTTATTTGGGCAAGCTGGAGTCGGCCACGGCGAATATTATCAAAAGCCTCGAGAATCAGGCGAAGAAGGCTCGGGTAATTCTTCCTAAATCGAACCTTGTATTTGTTTTTAATCTGTATCACAGGGTGATTTTTCTCAGGATGTTTTCAACACTCTTCTTGCGGAATACCTCGTTGCTTGTGACCAGCCATTTGACACCGTCGACAAGCCTGAGTTCATTCGGCTCATGGAATATACGCACCACGGATCTACCCTGAATTTCAGTATCCCTGGTCGCACGGCAATGCGCACCCGCATCATGAAAATGGGGGAAGATACTATTGCAGCAACCCGCAAGATGTTTGAAGTAATTTTAATATTTGTTCATTTGTCTGCCATTGTTAAAATCGTTCCCAGGAGCTCGAATCCAAGGTCAGCATCTCGCTCGATGCTTGGACGTCACCGAACCAGCATCCTTTCCTCGCTATTGTGGCGCATTACGTTACAAATGACGGCAAGCTCGGTGCGTTCCAGTATAAAGATTATTAATGATCAACTGCGCTCATTCACCTTGCAGAGGAACTGCTGATAGACTTCCGCGAGATCGTCGGGGAGCATTCGGGAGAGAACATGGCTGAGGAAGTTTGGAGTTGCCTCGAGATGTACGGCCTCGATGAGGACAGGGTACCTATCAATTCCGACTATGATGACTTCGATGATCTGCCCGATCTCATTCCTGTTTAGATTATGGGTATTGGAATGGACAATGCGTCAAACAACGATACTCTCATGCAGCATCTTGCCATCAAGTTCCACCTTAAGCATGTTCCCTTTGATCCCGTGCAAGCTCGGATCCGCTGTCTACCTCACACCTCTCATTTGGCGGCTATCGAGGTACGCCCAGAATAGTGCTGTCACTGTTCCACACTAATTGTCTCGAAGCTTCTCAAGGCAATCGGCGCTATCTCCGAGTCATCGCGCAAGAAGTCCGAGGGGAAGTCTGCTTCGTACCAAGATTCTGTCACCGCCTCCCTTGCACGAGAGAATGAGGATGACGGAGAGGAGGATGAGGATGAGGATGAGGATGAAGAGGGGGATTCTGGGCAAGGTGGAAAAAAGCTGCAGTCCATCAAAAAGGTCCGTCCGGCAATATATTCACTCTTGTTCATGCCTTGATTTGCATTCTTCTCCCACTCGTTTAGCTTCGTAGCATCATTCGTTCAATACGTAGTAGCCCTCAACGTCGTCAGGCTTGGCTCGAGGATGTCAAGGCCTCATCTTCCTTCAAGGCCGGCAGACTTGGGAAGCAGCCGCTCATGCTCATTTTGGACGTAAAGACGCGATGGTCCTCGACCCACCAGATGCTTCGTATGAATTCTCCTCATCTTGCTCCGTAGTTACGCCAATATACTATGTTCTTTCAGGGCGGGCAATTGATCATCGGCAAATTATCACGGACTTTGTTGGGAAGCACCGCGACCTCCACCAGTATGACCTCACCGTGACCGATTGGGAGTCGATCATCCTCGTCACTGGGTGGTTGAAATCCTTTCGGACGGCTACTACTCTCATGTCAACGACAAAGCGCCCGATGTTATCCTACACGCACGCCATCTTTCGCGGCCTTCAAGAGGACTTACGTGTCAGTTTGAATGAACTACCGTTCTCGACGCCCTCGGTACTTCGAAACGGCCTTCTGGATGCGCACCGCAAGCTGAGTGATTATTACTACAAGTCCGACGACTCCCATTTTTACACTTGGGCCGCGCGTGAGAACTCCTATCTCCTTCGTGGCGATGTCTTTCTGATATTCCTTCCACAGTTCTCGATCCCCGTATTTCGTATGACGGACTCAAGGCCGATTTTTGGCGGGACGAAGCTCTCATGACGCAGTTGGACGCCGCCAAGAATGCACTAGACGACTACTTCCATGACAATTACGCGAACAAGACTGCACGCGCTCCCACCGATCAGCCGCCCGTGGCTTCTTCCTCGACCCAACAGTTCGCGTCGCCGCAGAAGGACTTTGTTGCCAGGTACCGTGTCCAGCGGCGCAGCGTCCGCGACGAGCTCCGCGACTACTACAACTCGCCGCGCGAGGACTTTGTCCTTTGTGATCCAGTGAAGTGGTGGGTTGCCCGCAGAGCACAATTTCCAAATTTGTTCTGCCTTGCGCGCGATCTCATGACCATTCCCGGTTCGTACCTCGTTGACTATATATTCAGAAATCTCATATTCACCTTTCCTAGGGTCTGCCGTTGCAGTTGAGCGCATTTTTTCGGGAGGCCGCGATACAATCTCGCTCCGCCGGGCCAGTTTGAAGCCGGACACCATCAAAACATTGATGCTAGTGAAGCAACGCCTCCGCCTGGCTCGCACCGCTATTCAGGAGATTGTCGGTTGAATTACTTGTTATATAAACACTATAAACAATTTTTTCTTTGCACTGCCAAAACCCGTGGTACCGTTTACGGCCGTGCCGTGGACCGTGCCGTGCCGTCGGAGCCTCTCAGATCGACCTCACGGGCCGTGTAGGGCACGGCCGTGCCGTGGAAAAGCCGTCGATTCCACGGCCGTGCCCGTGACGGGCACGGGTGGCAGCCCTACTGCTTGCAACACTCATCCGGCATTCCCTTCCTTACCTAAGTTACCTGTCTGTCACATTGACGATGCAGAACTCGGAGCTCGTTTTCGCCCTCCTCAATTCCAGCCCCCAGCTCGAATCCATCCGCATTCACTATGGGGAGTTTCGTCCAAAGAATATGCCAGCCCTCCCGGATCAGCTTCCTTCAGCGGCCATTCCGTTGCTGAAGTCATTCACCGGCCCCTTCAAGCTCGCGAGGCTTTTCGTGCGCGATCGCCCCGTCGAAAATGTGCTACTGTCCCGTTCCACCGCAGGAACAGAAGAGGTTCTCTCTACACTTACGGCCATATCCCATGGCTCCACTCCCCTACTCTCACTCTCCATTGAGCCAGCGCTCCACGCAGACGCCATCCCAGAAGTATTCACGGCGATCGGGTCATTCTTTCCTGAACTTCGGATTTTGTCAATCGAGCTCATCGACGAGGAGAGGGAATTTTCGGATACGGTTACCAACGACGAGGACGAAGATGACAGCGGATCGGAGGACGAAATCGATGCTCGCATCGTAGAGCTCCCAGAAGGAGAGATGGCGGCTACCGATGGGGAAGCCGGAGCCGCGCCACCGGTACTTGAGGATAATAAACCTCCTGAACTTTCGGAACTCCCGGAACAGCGACTGGTTACAACGCCTGTACCTTCCCCGACACCTCTCATCGAACTTCCCGGGTATATGTATAGTGAGTTCCTGCATTGCTCATTTTCCATCGAAGCCCATATCTTTGCACTAGTAGTGCCATTGTACACTATCCACCCACCCAATTCCGATCAAGCCGTACTTGACGACGATTCGTCTCCTCTCGCGGTGCGTTTCTCGGCGATCTCCGTTTCCTGCGGACAGCCTTAACACGACCAACGCGCAGATAATGATGGACTTTATCTACACCGGCCGTATCGTCCTCCCATCCCACCTCGAGGTATTGCGTTTCTCCCAGCCGCCCGCCTGGCTCGTGAATACGATTTTTGAGAACAACGAGCAGCACAGAGCGATCCTCGCGCTCGAGGCTCTCCTCCCTGGCCTCTACGAGGTCGCGTTCGGCGACCATCAGAACCGTTGGGTGCGCGACCGCCATGTCTGGGTGCGTGATCGCGAAGCATCTGCCAATGGGCGTCGGGGGAATCCCGGGGCGCGGATCATCTCGTCCATTTGGGACGAGGCTGGAATGAGGAGAACGACATAGCGGTAAGCGTAGTTCTGGGAGTGGCAAGCTTACACAATACACTTGAAATATTCTCTGCCGCCGATATTATCGCTACGTGTCAAGGCCACTTGACGACTAGCTCGTCTCGATGAGTCAGCTCCGCAAGACATTTTTTCTGAGTTGTCCTCCATTTATGTAAATCAATTCGGAGACATCCAGATTCCAGATCACTGCGTTCCGACCCCTTGTAGACACAAGATAAAAAGGGGGTGTGTCTAGCCATGTAGACGTAGCATAGACAGACACCTATGTCTACTCTGAGTACATCAGGAAAAAAGTTTTTGCTGGGTAGCAGTGGGCCAGGGCTCTGGATGATTGGTAGCACCAGTAGCCGCCCGCTTGCGGCTCGGTAGGGCTGGTAGCTCTGCGTAGCGCCAGTGCTGTCAATCAGTAGCGCTTGGTAGCACGTCACTCACGGATCAGTAGTACCTGATAGCCGTCCTAAAAAAAGACAGCATATTCGGGGCATCCGAGTCTTGATTCGAAGAGAAATAGAGTAAATATGATGTACTAGAGAATATCAGAGGCCAAGGTTTGTATTATGGCCAGATTGAAAATGGCTCCTCTGAGGGTCCCATCTCAAAATTTTTGACAAGTCAGTTCAAACTCCGCCGACACGTGCAAGATGTCGTGATTGTTTGCGCACCAAACACTGTTGGTTGATCGATTCCTGATCGCTTCTCTTCCTTTCCCCCCATCTCTGTCTCCCTGCGCCCCGCCATTTCGTCTTCAAGTCGGCCGTGGGTGCTCAACCCTTCAAGACACGCCTCCATACATCCATTATGAAGGCATGCAAGATCTATCAAAGGATTTGGTGCTTGACAACGAGATCGACATCGAGAATCGCCAAATCACCCTAGCGGTGCACTCATTCACTCAAGATACATACAACCCGGCCACTCCCTTAATCACGTATGAGATGTTCAAGCCCTTTCCGAGCAAGACCATCAAGACCATCCCACTCTCCTCAAACTGTCAAGGTCGTCAAGACACTTGCGTCATCTTGCCACGTCGATGCACTGCTTTCTGGGGAACATCTTTGGTAGCTCCCTCGTCCTTCCCTCCGGTCCTGGCTGCCCTCACTTGCCCTCACCGGCTCCGATGACATCACAAAGTGCGATGCCCCCTTGTGATTATTTTTTCGTGGCTAACACTTCGCATTCCCAGCTCCCTCCCATCCTCTCCTCCACCCTAACTTCGATACGGCCGGCCCTGGAGGATCGGTGCAAAACCGCCTCCGTTGGTTGTCGAATACCAACAATACTGATGCGCATCAGTGGTGCGTACACCCGAAGTGCCACGTAAATCAACCCCACCCCCACCCCTCATGTAAGTAGTATTAGTGTACCTCGTATCTTTATTGTGAATATAATTGTTTTCACCCAAACTCATGGCTTCTACAACTAAATACTTGGTGCTATCAAGTACTACTGAGTACCTACTCTCGTGCTATTGGAAGCTACTGGGGTGCTACTGAGCTTGTCACCGAAATCTACTGGGAGCTACCAGGCTTTAGGGGAGCTGCTACTGGGTTCTCCCACCGGGGGGACCTGTCTACCCAGCTACCCTGACTACTGGTGCTACCGGGCGCTACCCGGACACGTGGTTTTTTCCTGATGTAGACATACTGGGTCTACATGTGTCGAGGTGTGTCTAGGTGCGTCTAGGTGTGTAGACACAGGTAAACACAGGTAGACAAACCTGGACATATGTAGACATACCTTGTGCATACCTCAGTCGGAGTCAGAAGTCAAAATGACGTTGACCAGTGTGGTCGCAGGTGGCCGCGGTGCAGGGCTGATGGAAAGCTTAAAGTTTGTCTGAAATGGGGCTCACGACGCAGCGGACTGTGCAGTGAGCTCTACGGTGCGGGGAAGGTGCTCAGTAAGATATTAGCATGCATAGAAACTGTAGATTGTGCCTTTTTCAGTGGACCGAGGTGTGTCTACAAGCTCGACAGACGTGGACGGATATAGACGGACCCGGACTGACCCGAGTCTACATGCCGTAGACAGATATAGTCGAAGCTGGACACACCTCTGTCTATTTTGGATGTAGACGTATCTAGACGTATCTAGACGGATATAGTCGAAGCTGGACAGAGCCCTGTCTACGAGGGGTCGGAACGCAGTGGATGTTATAGACTGTAATACTTACCACCAAAGAGCCTTATACTGGCATCTCGAATCCAGGCGGGTAGGCATGCTTTCTTCAACCGGTTCCATTCTCTGACCGGGAACCGTTTAGCTTCTGAATCCACTGACAGTGACAGCATCGAAACTTACTCTATTCCAAGGTCGGTATCTATTTTCTGCCCTCACTTAATTCCCTGGGTTTTCCCATAATTTACACGAGAAGCTGACGCCGGCGGGCGGCCTGGCAGATGGCGAGACAAGAAAGAAACAAAGACACCCGAGTCCGCCGAGATTCAGTATGTTTCCCCATTGCCAGCGTGACCATTAAAAAATTCAATAGAAGTCTGTTTCGCCAGTAAGCTCGGCAAGAGGATGGTACAGACGGAAAGAAATCTATTGAGTGACATTCCCAAGCTGGGTAGCGATGGGTCTTTCTCATCATATTTCCGAGCGCCTTTGCTGCACCATGGACCAAGAATGAATGGACTGGATGAAACAAGCGGGACTACATGTTATTCCATATCTCCCCTGTCGCACCACGATACCTTGATTTCTGAACCCGATCGTCCACATATCACCAACATTTTTTTCCTGTCATATGTACACAGATGTCCGCAAACCATCGTATTTACACCTCGCCGCAGATTCACCACTTTCCCTCGCAAGTTGAGTGTCCGCAAAATGAGCACACAGCTCCTAGTTGTCACCACAATGCTGGGGCAGAAAACACATCAGTCTGGTCCAAATTTTCCCTATGAATGGAGATACTCACGCCGAACGTCAGACCTTCCAGTTGATTGGTTGTGCACGTCGTGGAATCACATCCGTCGAGGAACGGTGAAGCGAAACCGCAGCAGCACTGTCCAGAGCAGCACGCGCCAGAGTTTGCGAGCAGGCAGTCCTCGTCTTTGCTGAGGCACACGCGCTTTTCCGCCTCGGCGGCCTCGGGGAGGGTGATAC
Source organism: Mycena galericulata (assembly GCA_029289565.1). NCBI lineage: Eukaryota > Fungi > Basidiomycota > Agaricomycetes > Agaricales > Mycenaceae > Mycena > Mycena galericulata. The sequence goes on from JARKIA010000219.1 coordinate 263,220, forward strand.
CAGCGGCGAGGCCGGTGCCGAGAAAAAAGGCAGCGAGAATGGTGGTGAAGTGCATATTTAATAGGTTGTGTGGGGCCGTTTATTGAGATGCGGGAATTCGGTTTGGGATGCAATGGAGGGAGGGAGGACCACTCTTTTAAGGCATTGGGCGACCTTGTGAATAGATGGCATTGCGCGCTGGTCGGAATCTGTGCGGCAAACCGTTAGTCATGGCCGGGTTTACGTGCCGTTCATGCAGGTGGACATCCAAGGAATTGTCAAACGAGTGACCACTCCCAACCGAACGGTGTATAACCTTGGATATTATCCATATAAACTCACGGCCCGATGAATTGGGAGTCGGACATAGTATTGAACGACTGGCCTGAGGTCGAGTCACGACTCGATTAAACCTCTACGTCCATCGTCAATCCGTTGTCGTCGGCTAGAAGGATTCTCTAAGGAGAATTCATGGCGATGGACCTGTCTGCCAGTGGTGAGTCCGTTGTCAGCGGCCAAATTCGACACTGCGCGCCCGTCCTTCTGTAAAATTGGTTCACAAATATATTTCTTCACATCTTGAATTTCCAGAATGATCAGGGGCGAGGAGACACTGAGAGAGAATGCCTTTACGAGGTAAAGAAGTACGGAGCCCCGACCCCCCGCGGGCTCACTGTTGCCGCATATTCCTCCTTGCGGAAAGCGAACGATAGCGCCCAGTGTGTCGATCTGAACGAGTGATCAAGGCTTCCGTGAATATGAGCTTGGGTGACAGACGTTGCCGGCGCAGGGGTGGAGGGAAGCAGCCTCGTTGAGAGATGTAATTGAGCGGTTCTAGATCTAGAAAGTCGGCACAACTCGAGCCCCGTTACAGAGCTTACATAGTCCCATTAGTATCTGAGTGAACTTGGCAGCGAAACAAGTGAGGTTTGACAGATACGGCAGCTTTGCGCTTGATGAGGGCTGGTAGAAAGCATGGGACACAGAATAACGATCGGGTCTGAAGACCATCCGTAAAGGAGATGGCGCGGAGGCAAAGGTGATTCGATACTAGGTAGTTATAAGGCAAAGGGGAATGTGATTTTTGAGCATCTGGCGCCTGATCCATGAACGCTGGGTGTCTCTGAATAATGTTCCGTGATGGCCAGCCTTGCGAATTTGCCGCTTGCGACAAGATTGAAATAAAACTTGGTAAATTGCCCGAATTAACTGACCCTCTGAGGGGAGAGAGACGATATTGTGTCCGATATTTGAATGTTGGGGTGCCTCTACATACGCTCGCTGAGCCCGGACCTTCCAGCATAGCAGACGGAGGAGTGCGGCAATCTGACAACATGCCGGAAGTGATTGACAATCATCGGTAACTGTCACAGTCACGCACTGCCTCTCTCCTCTTACGACCATCATCTGTGCGTTTTCTCCCTTTTCTCCCGCTCATCCACCCATTATTTGCTAGAATAACACTTATTCGAATCGAAGAAACATAAATGTCGGGTGCTCGAGGATGTTTTAACTGTGGAGGCTGTGCGTTGTCGTTGTCGCCGTTGTTCCCATCTTCCCCCCTTTTCTCGCTATTTTCCCCATTTTCTCCGCCCATTTCCAACATCCACATATCTTTTCACTCTTCCGAGGTGGCGCTGACGATGTGTTGTGTTTTCTCTCTCTATCCATCCCTCCATCCATCGATACGCATCCTTACGAAACTGCGGGCGTCTGTCGTGTCGTGCGGTTGCGGGGGGGCGAATATACTCTCTTGTCCACGAAAACGAATCTTGTCCCGCTTTGCTGGGGGCTGTAATGGATGACGACCGGTGTCTATTCAATCGCCCACGAAAAATAGTTGGCCACCAAGCGGCGAACTGCCCCAAGGCGGGTACGCCCACCTGGTAACTATATTTCTATATCTCTCTCAATCGAGGGGTACCTTGTTGGGGTGTTACTAAACGCGGTGGTTTCTAGTTACAATTGTGCGTACTTTTTTCTTCGTAGGCGTATTCATTCTAATGAGAATGAAATGCAGGCGGCCAAGAAGGACATGTGTCCCGCGACTGCACTATGGAGGCCAAGCCGAAGGCGTGCTATAAGTGCGGACTGGAGGGTCATATTGTGCGTCGTCTTTGACTTCTTTCGTCTATTCCGAATCCATCGGCCCTCCTGCTTTCCTGGCCGCTCCATACGCTCCACGAATTTCCTCCCCTTCGTATTCCGCAGAGACCTTCTGTGACCTGTCGATGCGAGTTTTGCGCTCCTCTGTTTACAGACGATCAGCGCTCAAGCGCCCGTCTGCCTCTGCCTTGTCTCCGTTCTGTACCTTCTGACCAACACATCACTCATCATGCACAGTCGCGCGACTGCCCTGACAATGCGGGCGGAGGAGGCGGTTTCTCTTCCGGAGGCGGTGGCGCAGGCGGAGGCACAGAATGCTACCGGTGCGGCAAGGTCGGGCATATCGCGCGTGCGTGCCCTGAGGCCGGGTGCGTCCATCTCTTGTTCCGCCATCGCATTTATACTAACGCAGCCCCGATCCCAGTGGAAGCGGTTCGTCGTATGCCTCAGGCTACGGTGGCGGGGGTGCCTTCGGTAGCGGCGGAGGCGGAGGCGCGGCGAAGACGTGCTACACGTGCGGCGGCGTAGGCCACATGAGCCGAGACTGCGTGCAGGGAAGCAAGTGCTACAACTGCGGCGGCGTGGTGCGTTTCCTTGCTTCATGTCGAGCAAGTGGGGACTTGCTGATATTCCTATTTCGTGCAGGGCCACATCAGCCGCGACTGTTCGCAGGCGCAGAAGCGCGCGTGCTACACGTGCGGGAGCGAAGGGTGCGTCTCCTCTCATTTCACTTTTGTATCTCTGCGTTGCTGGCGCTCGGATGTCGCTTTATTTCCCATTTTGTGTTTTGGGCGTTGTGGAGCTTCTGCCACGTGATGCCTGGTACACCTGTAAAGCGGTCTCTTGTCTTCATCGTCTCTACTCTCTCTGTCATCACCTGCGACATTCCCCGCTGACTTCCTCTCCCTCAGACACATCTCGCGCGACTGCCCCGGCGTTGGGGCGGCGTAGAAAATGTTGAACGTGCCCTCACAGCAGCGAAGCCTTGATACTGTACTGATCCGATTTGTGATACTTACTGAAAAGTTTCTTTTCCTTTTCCGCGCACTGAACGTTGGCTGTGACATAAGACTGCGACTGCATGTGAATTTCCGCTATTCACGCCGAGCGTTGCGCGCAATGAATCACAGCCCAGCATGTGGCGAGTATCAGGATCGTGAGAGCTTCACTGCGCAAGTAGGAAGTTAATCCCTTCTCTGAAGTCCTGCTTCCACTTCTCTGCGATCTTCGTGTCGGGGAAGACATATTGGAATGCGTGCGGCGAGCCCGGGTAACTTCAGGGTTCCAGGAAGATTAAGCACGGATGTGCGTGGGTGAAGACGTGACTCACGCTATGATCTTCGTCTTCACGCCTTCCTCTCGGAGTAGTGTTTCGTATAACAGTCCTTCATCTCGGAGGGGATCTAGTCCGCAGACCTGGATAAAAGCGGGCGGCAGGCCAGCGTGGGACGGGTAAAGGAGAGGCGAGACTTCTGGGTCTGTCGGCGATCCGCCCAGGTAAGCTAACGAAATGCATGTGAGTTTTGGATGAGCGAGGCAAAGGGAATTATGCGGGAAGCCGCACCGTAGCACGACAAGGCATCCTTCGCGGTCATGAATGGTGCATGCTTGTTCTGCTCGAACGACAGCAGGCGCGGCTTGTATCTGCGAAAGGGAACAACAGTCAATTTATCCTCGTGTGCAGCCGACGCTAAAGCGTTCATATGTAGTGAGGATGCTAGGATGTAGTGGACTTACTTCTCCGGGACAGCATGAGGATGTAGGACCATCGGGACTTGTAGAATCTGTCCAGTGAGCTCCCTACCTTTGAAGAACGCGTCGTTTTGAGCTCGATGGGCTAGAACGGCTGCGAAGTTTCCACCCGCCGATAAGCCTGCGACAAGGAACCCTTTCTTCAAATCTGCACACAGGAGGCTCGCGTTCTCGGCTGCCTGGATATCATAAGCTAGTCGTCAGTGTGAATCAATTCACTAAGGAATTATGGGTACCCATTTGAGAGCGGAGTATGCATCGTTCAGCCCAGTTGGATGAGGATTCTCTGGGGCGAGCCTGTTCATGACGAACAATGAGATATCCCGTGGCTCGGAACCGATGCGTACGAACCGGTACTCGACGTTGAGGACGGAAATCTGCAGTGCGACGCAGATCGCCCTCAGTTGATAATCGTCCCCCTCGATATTCCCATTGGTCCATCCTGGGTCACTCATCAAACGTTAACGCGTGATGTTCGGAGAACGAATGTACCTCCACCGTGAAACCACACCATGAGTGGGTAGGTTTGGGTGGATCCTTCTTCCGAGGTGGGTACAAGGCTTCGAACACGAATTTTCCCATCCACAACGTCGAGCTCATGGTCGGCGACGCGATATTCAGTTTCTGACCCGCGGAATCTGCATTAAGATTTCCCAATAGCAAGACTTGAAATTGCAGGCGCACCTTTTGGCAATCGATGGGCATTGGCCTTGTTGGATTCCTCGACGCCTGCGTTAAAATTCTTTCTGTCCGTATCCATGTCGAACTCTTCTGTGGGGGCAGAGGATTGCGCCATCAGCTCAGCGATGTATGGAGCAAGTTCCGGGTCAGAGTCGGAGAGATGTGTGTACTCGGCCATAGTGGTGGGGCGGGAGAATGAAACGATACAATTCATCTGCACTTTAAGTATGTTTTGATGGCAGTGCGTGATTCATCATACTTATGATTGATTGATCCCAGTGGCAATTTCCGACCTCTTTCCGACCACCATCATCAAAAAGTGAAAATCCTCGAAACCTGCAGGAACCGTAAGGAAGTGCTTATACTTGCCACCTGTAATGTACACCAACCCCCCTCTGAGCGCTGGGAGCGAGAAAAAAACCCGTACACAACTTCTTTTTCATCTTTCGGCGGTCTACATCAGCGTTGACTCGGACACATTTCGAGCTTTAAATTCAGTGCCATCGGGGCTCATTCACCCCTTCTCAGTCCTTCGTTTCTTCTGGAGTTCTGTGTCCAGCATCGATGCTACATGGTCGTCATCGCGGATGTTCAACGTACCACGTATACTCCCCTTCTCGCGCTAAACTAGCCTACTAAGAAGAAGCCGGCGAGGCGCAGGAAATGAACAAGGGCAGCATCGACCCGAACAAAGAGGATGTCAAGAAGTCAGTACGACATGAACGGGTTCACTGCGAACTGCCCTCATCGATTGGCGAGCTCTCTTGCCTTGGCAGATGCGTACCACACGCCATGGGGTCTCCTCTACCCATCTGATTCTCCAACTGGCAACCTCGCTGAAGAAGGACTTCTTCTTCGTTCAACTTCGTTCCGAACAACAAGAAAAATATGGGTACAAGATATTCACTTTCTTTGAATAGATAATCTTTCAACCATGCGATCCGACAGAAACATACGACGGTTCCAAAATCGAACGGACTCCCTGCTTAGTAAGTACGCTCGGTAGGTTTCTCCAGCGCCACGGGTCTGAAACCGTTGGTAGTATCAAAGTCAAGTCTAATGTGCATCCGTCTCGCCGACATGGCCTCAATGGCCACCGCCGTGTAATTTTGTTACGCCCTCTGTCAGTGAGGCAACTATATCTCGCCCACAATGGTGGACGGATTATCCGACTGCATAGCAAACGACGTGAGCAAAAAATTTGCCGTTGGCGGGACCAGATCAAGGATGATCACTTACCTTGGGGCACTCCAACTTGTAATTCCCATCTTCGTAGAACTCCGTCTCTCGGTTGATATGAATCGAGAGCTCGTTCGCGGTGATGTTCTCCGGCCGCGAGAAGACACCGCGGGAGAGCCGGCGCGTGCGTGAACTAGGGAGTACCTCGATGTGGAAGTTGTTATCGACGTCGTTGATCTGCCCTCGGATTACAGCGCGGGCGTTTAGCGACGCGAGTAAGGCGTTCGAATAAACTAAACACGAGTGTAAGCTGAGCAGCAGGCAGATCGTGGGACGACGTACGGCGCCCGATGCAGAAGTAAAATGAGGCGTATATGAGCGTTCTCGGTGCTAAGATGAGCTGGAAGATATTCAGCACTCCGAATATTTATGAGGAATGCGCTGATACATACGGAAATCAAAGAGGCGACCGCGCAAACGCTGCCGAATCATCAGTTGGTTGGTACACGAGCCGCCGAAACGTCCAACCTCGTTAACCTGGAAAAGACCAAAGCATGAGATACCACCCGAGTTTTACTTGGACAATATATCTCACAGTCCCGTATTGATTGTGAATAAGATCTGTATTCTGCGTCAGCCACAAGGGAGCCGGCGTGGATATTCTATCGGTAACCCACCAATCTGTTGATCATTGTTTCCGTCCTGGGTGGGAAGAGGTTAATGAATCTTTGAAGAGAGTTCGACAACATACGCGAGAGACGTGGGCCGCGTTCGATACAGCATGAAGCATAGAGTTGAGGTGATGATAACGTCAGCGCCGGTCGAGAGTGCATTAATGGAGATTGTGAGCGGCTACGGAGGGATCTCAGATACTATCGAAGCGGCTCCGCATCGCCCAAAGGCATAATGTGGGGCGGAGAGACGACGCACAGAGATACGAAGTAGCCGCTCATAAGTCTGGGATTCCAATCTGTACAGATGCGTTACGGGAAATTTCCATGGACGACGAAAGAGGGACACACGCAAGAACTACCCATGCTTAATCCATGATATTCAGCGTCGACGGTGAGGGCAGAACCGAGTATAGGACTTACCGACTCCGCACCCTCGAGACCACAGACGATGAGCCAATGCGAATAAGAGAGGAGAGAGAACATACCTCCAGTAGCCATAACGAGTGTAAGGATGAGACCGGCAAGTAGGTAGTTACCGTGGCTCACTGTTCAGGCAATGTCGCCGTAAACTGTAGTGATATTACCGAAAGAACAAAACGTACTCCTCCATACTCTGTATGCATAAAAGCTGGGAGGAGATAAGCAAGCAGCTGGAAATACCGCAATACAAGACGCACGATTGAACAAGTCCAGCGGTAACCCCCTGTCAAACGATGGTTTCACTAATTATCACACTTGGGACTGAAATTGCATACAGTGGGTATTGCCTCCAGCTACGTTCGCGATGAGTATCTTGTTGATGGACGCGGCTGTTGACTCACGGAGACACTCCTGAATATGATAGAGGCGTCAGGGAGTGGCCATTAAAGCTTGATTCAATCTCACCACACCATGACTTGTAGCGATTGGTTGTCGCTGAAGGTCGAGTCAGACGGGGTTTCAGCTTGATAAAATAGACCTACTAGTAGTTTGTTATTAGGTAGTGATACACTGGATTACGGGTCAGTCTCGATCCTAGATTTTCTTTCATAGCTTGCCTGTATGTACGACAAAGGCCAAATGAATCGAGTCGAGAAGGAGGGTCGCCGCCACCTGAGCGATGCTGAGCATGACTTCCCGCAATGAGGATGATTTTTACCAAGAGTTTGAGGAGTTTGTGGTCGCGGTCGTAGCCTACGTGAGTAACAGAATTGAGAATTAAATCGATAGAGGCGGCCACAGACGTACGGGTAAAATAGAATAGGCACTGAAGGAGAGAAATGCCATACCTAGCACACAATGTGAGATCGCGTTCAGACTTTGCATAACAGGCCATACAAAACCGCGCTAAGGATTACTCCGAGAAGCATTGAGCCCATCCTACGCGACATCTCAGGATCCTGTTCTTCTCGAGGCAGCGGGACCACTCACGTACTGTCCAGAGGTGCACCAGGATCTATAGTGGCGGAAAGCATGAAGGATTGTGGGTGAGCGGTAACGAGTAGTAACAACGGAAGAGCACGTCACTTTTTATTGATCAGTCCCGGCCATGTCGTACAGTGGGGCCGCTTGGATGCATATTTGTCCGTGAAAATTTCCACCTGGACCCATCTACTGAGAATAGAATCTTCCCACCAAAGGCGATACCGTGACCGGAACATTCGCTAATAGACCTGTGAGAAGCTAGAGAAGCCAAGAAAACTCCTTCGGAATGGCAAAAAAAATGAGCGGCCTTTATGGAAGCAAAAATCGATGCGATGCGACGGGCCTCAGGGAAGTCGTAGTTCAGTTGGAGCGCGGAAGACAATTTTCGGCTATCCTGGGAGTTTAGTTGCCTGATGGGTCTATTCGTCCGCCCATTGCCGTACCTGTAAATGATCGAATGTCGTAATCATTTATTTTCCTAGACGCCCACTGCGCACCTGCCAGGACAAAAAGTCGAATGGCAGGCGAACAGAGTCATAAGACGACCGTGTGGTCACTGCCCCACCTTTCCTGTCCATGCCTTCCACTGCTACCATCCTCACCCCTATTGCGGGTGTCCTCTCCTTAGCTCTCCTTCGACAACTTTTCCGAAAGCAGGGCAGGCCTCTGCCGCCGGGCCCCACCGGGTTGCCAGTGATAGGCGTGCGCCCCCATTTTTTGTCCGTTGTTTTCCACCTCAATGCACCGCCTAGAATGTCCTCGATATGCCAGCTGTGATGGAATGGAAAACCTTTGCGGAGTGGGGCTCGAAATTCGGTACGTCCGGCCCACTTGAGCCAGATTAATCCTAACGACTTCTGTCCCCCAGGCGGAATGTGCTCGGTCACACTTCTCGGACAGCCCATCGTCATTCTGAACACCACGTCAGCAATGGAGGAGATGGACACCAAAGGTTCCGTCTTCAGCACACGGCCTCGGCTTCCAATGGCGGGAGAGCTTCTCGGTTATGATCAAACTCTAGTTCTCATGCCGTGAGTTTGAATCTGGGGCTGAATGCTTTTTTATCTTAACGTCTATAAATAAGTCACGGCGCCCGCTTTCGCACTTACCGGAAACACTTTGCGAAGCTGCTTGGCAATAATTCCGCGTGAGATCGTATTTGTACGACCCATTTCTCACTTTAACGATCCTCGTCGCCAGCCTCCAACCATATATCCCGTTGGTCGAAGCCGAAAATCAACGCTTCTTAAAACGCCTTTTAGCCAGACCTACTGCGGACAACATCAGCCCACTTTTACGGAAGTAAGCCCATCGATGTTTACTTCCCTCTGATACTTCTAATTTTCCATTTCAAGATTGACAGGCGCAATTATCCTGCGAATAACATATGGAATTGAAGTCCAAGAACAAGAGGACCCTTTTGTGACGCTGATAGAAAATGCGAATGACAATTTCAATGTTGCAACGGTGCCAGGGAAGTCCATACATCCATTCAACGTGAAAACTGTAATCAGGTTTTCGTTCACAGGCGCTTTTCTTGTAGATGTGTTCCCTATTTTAATGCAAATCCCTGAAGTTCTCGCTCCCTTCAAACGAACCGCGCGCATCTGGGCGCGCGCTACGCGCCAGATGGTCGAGGAGCCCTATCTCTTCGTTCGCCGCCAAATGGTAAGCTCCGCAGATAGACCTGGTCCAATTTGGGTCCAATGCATAATATATTATCGCGAGATTAGACTGCCGGCACAGCATCAATTTCCTTCGTTTCGAGTCTTCTGGAGAATGAAGAGAAGATGTCAGAGGAAGAAGTACGCGACGTCAAGTATACGGCTAGCTCTCTATACGGAGGTGCGCACCCACTCCACGATCCAGAGTTCTGCGTAGATGGCTGATTTGGACTCAGGTGGTGCGGATACCACGGCCGCGTCTCTCTACGGGTTCTTCTTGGCGATGGTCCTCACTCCTGGTGCGGTTTATATTATTATCTGAGCTCTGAACTCATCGCGCAACAGATGTTCAACGCCGAGCGCAGGCCGAAATCGACGCGGTAATTGGCGGTGCTCGCCTGCCGTGTCTTTCCGACCGCAACCACCTCCCATACGTGTCCGCCGTCGTGACTGAACTTCTCAGATGGCACAGCGTCGCTCCTTTGGGTATGCTACTGTCCTTCCCCGTTTTCATTTTGCGAATCTCACCGAAACACCGCAGGCGTACCCCATGCTGCACTCGATGACACCGTGGTCAACGGTTTTCTGATTCCCAAAGGTAATCCCGGTTCCTGCGCATGATTTCGTATTTGAACCCTGCCTAGGCGCAGTAATCGTCGCCAATCTCTGGTATGTGCCTCACTCCCGCCTTACATAACACCCTGCATCATCTAACGGACGTATCAGGAACATGCTGAACGACGCGAATATTTATCCGTCGCCCTTTACCTTCGACCCTGCCCGCTACCTCACGACTCCGGCGCAGCCAGACCCGCGTAACGTTTGCTTTGGGTTCGGGCGGCGTGTGTGCCCTGGTCGGGAACTCGCGGAGGCATCGGTGTTCGTGTGTGTCGCAATGACACTCGCGGTCTTTCAAATTGAACGGGGACCCGGCGAGCTGCCCGTCCATGAGAACACACAAGGAACCATCAGGTGAGCGTAATACAATCAGCGCAAACTTACTGAAAGCGCCTTAGCCACCCGAAACCTTTCGATTGTGTCGTGAAGCCGAGGTCCGAGAGAGCGGTGGCATTGATCTCTAGCGATATTTGATGCGGTTAGACCGAAAATCCCAGCACCCAGATCCGCATTCTATCGGAAACCTAGGTTCGGTCAAAGCAGCAGCCTACTTACTTACAGTCTTTTGATTCTCCCCGCCGATATAATTATCCAGATAAATGATGCCCTCCTGCGCCGCATCTATTTTTTAGTCCACAATTTAATCAAAAAAAACTAGCTGTTGCCATTCGGCGATATATCCTTGGGATCTTGCATATACTGTTGCTCCACAATTTGTGGACCCTGCATCATGCCGTCTTTGTCCCGGGTCCTTGAATTTCTCGGTCAATTTTACGTCAAAACGAATTCATACGGGCTGACATGGAGAGACGGCGGAGTCGATAAAACGCGAGGAAACGGATAATTCTACTGAGAAACCCGGTTTTCTGCTCTCTTGGTCAAGGCTTCTAGGAACGGCCCTGATGCCGGGCGGTTGCCGATTGATGGCGAGCTCCCATTCCACGGCTCCGCGCAGAGATATGTTTTTTTTTTTCAAAGACATTCGGTCAGGGATGATGAGAGAATCCGCGATACATCCTGTCCATTCCACATACCACCTATACGTGGTCAAAAGAAGTGCCGACGCAGTCAAGTGCTCCTATCCCAACTCGAATGTGGTGATTCTGGTCCCGGAGCTCCCATCGCAATCGGGACCCGCCACGTCATTAAGCCCTGAACTTGCATGTATTGAGAGGGACTGGTTCAATACTGTTCAGTGTTCACTTGCGAACTGCCGAACTCATGCCGAGGCGGGGACTTGAAATTGCTCTTGTGTTTGCGAGATCGGAGGTTCGTCGGACATTCGGAGATGATCGGGCGTCGGCGTTGATACCATCAATTACCCGTGTCTCCCACTACCACGAGCATACGCTTTGAGGCCAGCCTCATACGTGCGTAAGGTTAACGGGCGAGGAAGATATCACTGACAAGAACCTCGTGGTTGACTCCCGCATTGATTTAACTCCAAATTCGTCGGATAAATCCACCGGAGCGCGGATACCAAGAATTTGAATGAATACCCCCGGGCCCCCATCACGCAGATTTCTCGAGATATCCACCATTTCACAAGAGCTTAGAAAAAAATTCCAGGATGTATCGCGATTCAACTCTCGAGAACTCCTGACACAAGTGTTTTCTCCATTCCCTAAAAAACCGGCGTTCCCTCCGTAACCGACCTTTCTATCCAAACTCGGCGTACCAAGGTACCGCCTACGTGCGCCTGGATCAAAATCCCCGGATGTTACGGCATATGCATATCCTCCCAACTCAGGCGCTATGGTTCTCGGGCATCCTCTCTGGGTCGACTTCCAGCAGCTCTCTCGAAGAAATGTCGCTTTTCGTGTGCGTTAAGACCATTCGCAGAAGGCTCTGGCCGCCTGGCGCTCTTCACCCTTATGGCGCCGCCCCGACTCCGAACGGTCGGTCCGCAATCAGTATCCAAATCCAGGGAAGTGTCCCTCACTCGTTTTTCTGAAGATGAGGGAAGGTTTCACTGCAGATACATTTGAAACTGAATATATTATTGCAGAGCGAGAGTTACATGGACTTCATAATTCGCCACCATTTTACAAACCCCGCTTCCCATCTGTGGACGAGATTGAGGACCGGGTACAGCGTCGATGAGTTCCAAAACTTACCGAAGGTCGGCGCCCGTAACATGGCCCGTAGGCTCGCGAGTCGGTCGTGCATCGGCGCCTCGTCGGCCATTTGGGTACAAGAACTTGAAGAAGTCGCCACTGCCCCCTGCTGTGAAGCATCCGGTAACTAAAACGAAATCAAGACAGGAACCACGCGCGCTCACCTTGGCTGGCGGCGTACCCCCGTTCTTGATGGTAGCGCACCGCAGACGATGCTTCAGCCAAAGTCCGGGGTAGTAGCGCGAGCGCGCATCGAGTTTGATGGACTTGCCACACCCACCGCATTCGACTTCGTTGACGTCGTAGGAGAGGATCCAGGGGTCGTTCTCGAGATCAGATTTCCGCTGGGCCTCCGTGCGCGCGGTCTTTTTCGGCTTGCGCTTGGGCTGCGGGGCGGTGGGCTCGCCCATGGCGTCGTCCTCATCGTCTGTCTCGTAGGTGGAAGGCGTAGATCGGGAGTGGTTACTCCCTGCGTAAGTGAGGCTATGTGGCCGTCGAAAATTAACATCGGGGTAAACCGTGGAAAAGATCGACGACTCACTTGAAATCTCCGTCGCGGAATCCCTTCATGCTATCCTGGTCTGCTTCGTAGAGTCGATACAATTCATGGCGGCGGGTGGCACTGGATTGCAGCGGTCAGCGGCAAGCTCCTAAAGACGAAACCCTCGTACATGATTGACTCGGACTCTTTCTGGTGGCAATCCTCCGATATACTCCAGTCGACATCACTTACGAGGGTCGTACTGGCGTGCGTCGTGAGCAAGTTTTCTAACCGGGGACATGGCGAGTAAGTACTCACTCCCAGTCGTCTGTCTCCTCAAGTCGAAACTCTGGCCTCATCTTAACGCGGTTCCAGTCCGTCTGGTATGCGGCGGTGGCACTGACCGTACGGTTAGCAAGCGATTCCGGAAATGGGAAGAGGAGGGCTGCTTCAAGGGAGGGTAGAATAATTTACCCACCGGAAATTCTTTCCGACACAGTGCTCCCCATCCGTGTTGACCGGGGCGGATATTCCTGCCAGGCGTTTGTCGGGGCGACTCCCCTGGTATACATGGGTGCATCCTTGACCACTAGACTGACTTTCAAAACACAGGATGTGCTCGGCGTTGGGAGGCGGGGTGATAGAGTGGGACATGGTCACAATAATTTTGGCGAGCAATTGTTTTTTCTGGTCGACAGTCAGAGTAGAGATAAGGTGGAAGAGAGGAGAGGGTGTACTTAAGGGGAGAACCAAGCACATTATCCCGCCAACCGTTGGGCCACACATTGTTACTATTTAGGAAAGAATTGATGCCACTCGCTGATTCCTTTGTCGAGGTGCTGTGCTGGGCAGCGCCTATTGTGCCGATCGATCTAAGGGCCCAAGTCTCTCATTGTGATTATTTTTCTGTGCTTTGACCTTCCGTCTTGCTAACGCAGTACCACCGGTTTCTTGATGGCCCACGGCAGATCAAAATACAGGACTGCTTCTTTTTGTTAGGGAGCCTGACTTTTTTTACAGTTAGGCGTTGGTATAGCTTTAACTTTCATATCGTTGTTATAATAGTGAAAACGAAATGGGTAATCGCGGATCTAAGTCAGCATTCTTAAAATTTGCTGTAAAAGAGCAACGAGCTGCATTCCGCAGAAGCAAGGAATCAAAGATCTGATGTCAATAAGAAAGCAATAAATCCCGCCCCGACAACGCTGGGAAGTTAGAATATATTTTCGTGGACTACGATTTTGCAAACTGAACGTCACGAGATCAGCGCGTTCCACCTGCATGAGCCAAGCAGAGCACAACAACACGAGCTTTGCGTCCAGGTCGTTGGGTCTGGCCCCGCTGTAAAGTAAACTTTACAGCTGATTTTATACAGGAGGTGACGATCAGTAGTCGCGTCTTCAAGCGCGAGCTGTTGTCCAGCCTAATGCCGTTTTGAAGGAGTACGCTTTGAGTGCTTGTCGGATACGCGTCCGGATCACCACGCAGTCGAACCTGCTATCATTGAAGAAGATCTAAAACAAGGACGCGCAGATTTAGATTCCGATAGCACAGGCCGCACCTCTTTATTATAATAGCCTATCGTAACCTTTATAGCGCAGATTGGTCTTTTACATATTTTTTTTTCAGATCAGTTACTGTTAGTCAAACTGCCGGCAGACGCAGAACGGAGGCAGAAATCTCGCCACTTCTGTATCCATCGTACTCCGATATTTCTCCTAATGTCGAAGATGTCGAGGTAATCGGAGCAAGAATTCGAAAGTAAAATTCCTTCTTACGCCCGCCAAATGAACATGGTGCAATGGATTTCAGCCAGATGATTGGAGTCTCTTTTCTCCTGAATTTCAGCTACCCAGAATTGGTCATGAGCCAGATTGGTGATACTCCGCTGTTTTCGAGCGTTGTGAATTTGAACAGCATAGTTGTTTGGCCATGATACTGTCGAAACAATTATACTATATAGACCTTGGGCTGTCGAGAGTTCTCTGCGCCTCAAGAAACTTCTGAAACATTACCAGAAAATTCGTCGGAGATCCAAGGATTCCAACTGAGGCTATATGTAGGACTTCCCCCGAGTCGGCCTCTGTCGGCCTCCAAGTTCCCTCAACCCGGATATTACGGCCCGGCATCACGGAGCAGACCACATGTCGGAACTTTGATGAACAAAGAGTACGGCATTTGTTCAGACACCCATGACCAGACGGTATCCCCGCACTCTTAGCTTGCGACTCTTCGAGCCTCCCCAATTACCGCGATGCTGAAGCAACTTGGGTTCCTGGGATACATCCTCGCGATCAGCGCAACGGTCGTGGCGGATCTTCACGGTCGGGACACCTGCGAGGATTTCGCGACCTACTCAACGCGACCGGAGGGAACTCCATCCAAAGGTAGCATCGATCTCCCCTAGTGCCTATTGAGAGCACTTACCCCAAAGCAGGACCGCTGGGCCTGCCATACATGCGCCCTGCGGCCGCTTGCCGCACCTTCAACAGTTCTGCCGTGGAAAAGGTCGTAGCGAACCTCACCAGCAGGATGTCGGACCCCGATCTTGCGAGGCGTGTCTCCGAATCAATCTTTGAAAGCCATTTCTTATTCTCCTTTAATTCCAGATTATTCGAAAACACGTACCCCAACACGCTGGACACCACGATCAAGTGGTTCAATGACAATCTCACTTTTGTCGTTACGGGGGACATACCGGCTGAATGGCTTCGCGATTCGAGCAACCAGTTCAAGGTCTACCTCCCGCTGATGGCGCAGGACCCGGCACTCCAAAAGCTGACTCGGGGCGTAATAAACTTGCAAGGTGCGTTGCGCCATCAGATCGCCGTTTGATCTGCTCTCAACCGCGCTTTGCGTAGCGCGATACATAACGGAGTACCCATACTGCAACGCCTTCCAGCCTCCGCCTGAATCCGTGCGTTTTCCCCGAGCATCTATGTATGCAGCAGCACCTCACGGACTGGATGGATAGGGTCTGCCGGCCGAATGCTGCAGCGGCGATGTTGGCGCCGCAGTTTCCCCACCTGACAACCTGACGATCGTGTGGACATGCGGTGTGCGTATCATTTTTACCCAAGTCACTCGCTGTGTCCGCTGACCGTACGAGCACGCAGTACGAATTGGACTCGCTTCTCAGCTTCTTGCAGCTGAGTCGGCGTTACTACGAATTCTCGCAGGACAAGTCCATCTTTACCTTCAATAACGGGGGATGTGCGTGTATTGCATTGGGGAATCGTCCCGCACTCGGAGACTAACGGCATCGCTTAGGGTTCAACGCCGTCGAGAATGTGCTGCAGGTCATCCACGATCAGGCTATTCCAACCTACACCTCGGACGGCAGCGTCGTTTCCTTCTACAACATCGTTCGTATCGTCCTTCGTCTATACCGCTGCAATACAGGTCGGTAACTCCGTTCCTATTTAGAGCGGGCCAAACCAGCAATACATGAAGAACGACGGTCGAGGCCCGCCCAAAGCGAACACGGGACTGGTGAGGAAGTTCATCCTGTTCGCGTTATCCCCGCTGATGCACCGGTAGATCGGAACAACGTACCGACCTTCAGGTAAAAGCATACTTGAGTTTGAGCCCCTTGATTCAGCTGAACTCGGAAATGCAATTGTTTAGACGATGTCGTCGCGTTTCCGTACAACATCCCACACCAGGCAATGGCAGTAGTCGAGCTGCGCGGCCTTGCGTCGCTCCTCCAGGAGCTGAAGCTGCGTCCGGACCTTCAGAGCACGGCGACGGCGCGCGCGAACAGTGTTGAGACGTCCTTGTGGAAGTGGGGCACCGTCTTGACAAAGACCTGGGGCGAGGTGTTTGCGTATGAAGTTGATGGTAATTTCTCGCCTTCCTTCCTCACGATTAGCATACTGAGTCGATGTCTAGGATATGGGGCGGCTGCTATCCAGGATGGTGTGGAGGTCTCTTTTTGCAGCTCGAACCGCTACTTACAGTGGATCGCAGACGCTAATGTACCGTCTCTCGTGTCAATTCCGTACCTCGGCTTCGCGAATGCGACGAACGAGATCTACGCCAACACGCGTAAGATGCTCCTGTCGACCGAGGGCAATCCGTATTATGGTGAACCACGAGTTTTCGTGAACTCGGGAATAATATCTAGCTAACGCTCGTAGGGTTTGGGCCCGTCATCCGCGGCGTATCGAGCCCTCACATCGACGAAAAGCATGTCTGGTGCGTGCTTCGACGTCTCACAAGACCTCTCACTTCATTTCCGAGTGCAGGCCGATGGGTTTGATTACCGAGGTAGTGACCAGCACCGACGATGCGGTATGTTTTTTTGGGGAATTATCGGGGTCATGGCTCACCAAATTGCGTCTAACTATATTCCTCAGGATATCCTCGTCAAGTTGGAATACCTCAAGAACACGACAACGGGGCTGGGCTTGATGCATGAGAGTATGCACATCCGATCCCGCTCACAGACGGAGCACTGACCTCCCCCGCAAGGCGTCAATACGCACGATATTACTGATTACACCCGGCCTTGGTTGTACGTCCCTTCTCTCGGTGAAAAGACCCACATCTCACGCAATTGATGATCCGTACAGCGCTTGGGCGAATGTGAGTTCTTCTCCAAATTCCTGTGCCTCGCCGCTGACTGTTTCAAGTCTTATTTCGGGGAAGCAATCCTGCAGCTCGCACAGGAGAAGCCGCATTTGTTGTTTGCTGACGGCAAACCCTTTAGCGTATCGGATGTGCTGAGCGCCTAACTCGGGGCTATCTTAGTATCTAGGGGACTCACGCTTCCCTTCACAGTGTAATTATTCTCTCCGTATACGAGCCTCGTTGCCGTCCGATTTTAGTGGCGGGCTTCAAATAACGGTTCGTTCAAGCGCCGTGTCATCAGGATAGCTCATTCCTCGTGTGTTCAAAAGGACATGGCGGCAAATACAGGTGATCTATCCATGCCCGTCGCCATACTTCCAACACAGCACTCAGCCCGAAGATCTCTAGAAGGTGAACTTCTCGCCGATGATATCCTCCGTCACGGTCCACAGACGCTCGGCATTGGCCTACAGGATCGCAAATAAGTTGTATTTTCCTGGACGAAAATTATCGGATGCTTACCGGGTCAGAACTGTGCGGCGCAACACTCTCATTCGAAACAGTTGAGTCGTTGAGGTAGGCTCCGGGCTGGCCTACAACGCATGATGAAAGGCTTAAGGGAAGAATGGACCTCTACGAAATTAGAGGCACTGACCGCTGAGTCGGGGATCGAATGCTGCGGTCAAGGTACTGTGGCGGGGAAGAAAGTCAGATTCGAGTTAGTTTGAGTGAGGATAATATCTTACGTGGCGGCACCCTGTGGAATGGTCTTCCACCGGAAGTTCTCTTCATTTGGGCCCCCGTCGGGACGCAATATGCCTGTGAGTATGTTGGCTTAGCAAACGGCCGGTGATGAATGTGCGTTACGAACCCAGCGCCTGCATCTCGGCAATAGACTCCTCCTTCTGGAGAATGTTGGTGAAGATAGCTTTCCAGGGAGCGTTAACAAGGCGACCACACGCGGTGACATTGGAGTGTAATATATATGCTTACCGCCGGGATGGAGGCTGTAGGCATTGATCTTCCCGCAGGACCGCTTCGACAACTCAAGTGCGGTGAGTATGTTGGCAGACTTGGATTGGAGGTATGCTGCAGAGATACTGTAATTCTCCCGGTTTGGCGCAGCAATCGCGTCAAAGTCGACTCCCGTGCCAGCTGCGTGCCCGGCGCTCGAGACGAACACGACGCGAGGGATGTACGTTTCGCTGGCAGAGGCGAGCAGTTTGGGGGCGAGCAATTTTGTGAACAAGAAAGGTCCGAGGTGGTTGACGGCTATCTGGCTCTCAAGGCCGTCTGTGGTGAGCTTGAAGGGTCCGATAGTCGCCGCCGCATTATGGATCAGGACCTGAATGTTTATCAGGTTGGCTCAATAGAATCGCAGGTACCACGTACGTGCAGCGGCTCTGCATACGCATTGACTTCAGCGGCGGCTTTTCGGACGCCATCCAGAGATGCAAGATCGAGGGTAAGGCGGCGAATGTTGGCAGACGGAAGTTCATTCTTAATCGCTTCATAGGAGAGTTTCACTCTGGGTGAGGCCGAATTAGTCTGGGAGTTACTGCATAGCTTTGAATGGGAAACCTCTCAGCGTTGTACCCTGTTATGATAACAAGGTTCGCGTGCTTTGCGAGGACGCGCGCGACTTCGAAGCCAATCCCGTTGAGAGAAGTTCCAGTAATGAGGACTACCAAAATGAAGAGAACGGCGTTGATATACGCATAGTATGTTGAACCCACCATTTTTGCCCTGAATTTCACCAGCAAATATATTGGCGACCTCTTCTGCTGTAGTGTTGGCCGAAAACGTCGTGGCGGAGGTCATACTGCTTTCCTACGGGTTTATGGGAAGAAATAGAGGGAAGTTCGAGCTGCCTGTTTTCTCTGCAAGATACTTTATAAACCTGAATCAGCGTTCCGAAGTTCGAGAAAATGAGACGCTCTTCGGAGAAATCTGCACAGAGTTTGCCCGAGTGAGGTCATATCCTACAGTCAACATCATGGAATTAGGAAGAATTGGCGGCACTGACTTCGAGCATATTGTAACCGGGGGAATATAGTATGTATGGAGACGAAGTCTGAGGTCAGTCGTCTCCTCGATGGATCCCGGTGGTTATTCAACCTTAACCCCCCAAGTATTATTCGTCGCAGTGTAACTGGAATAAACTGAGTCCATACAGGTCTAGTAGGAATAAACTGGTTGTGGAGAAATAAACCCTCGCATAAGCGGTTCACCTTCCAAATCTGGTCGAATTCCGACTTGATGACCAAGAACACACGTAATTTCAGAGAACGCACGTAATTTCAGAGATGTCATAGGCGCCGAGAGCGCATTCGCGGGTTGCTTGGTGGTTATTAACCGGTTATTCCTCGAGATAATCATTGCGCTGGATGACTTCAATCGGACGGATTCCGCTTGTTCAATTCTAGACTTGGCGCGCGCTTTCATCTCATCCAAATCATCTCGGAATCGGTCCACGACCGCGATTCCTTCGACGCCGAAAAACCGCTCAGATGCTGGAACAATTCTCTTCTGACGGACAGCGACGCTCGATCCTCGCCGTCGATTTGACAGGAGATCGCCCCATTTTGTTGTCTACAAATCCCCGTTTGAAACGTAAACAAGTCCTAGGTAAGCGAGGTCCTGGGAGATGGACCTGCACCCGCGCTCCATAAGTGGGCAGTCATGCCAGTCAAGAATCATGCAAGGATCCGAATCCGAGTCTGGGCCAGCATACGAAAAGGTACCGGTAAATTTTTGACCCGTCACAATCGAGGGATCTCTCCCTTGGTAGGTAGGTAGGTAGGTATATTCCAGCGCGGTCCCGTTAAGACTCGGTACCTATAAGAGTATAAGCGGGTGACGAAGGGACGCTAAGCGGTGACGAAGTTTGCCCGATATGGCCGAAAACAGTACTAGTAATTCACCGCCGCGGGAGAGTGAGAGAGCCCATATTTCGGTGTATAGGAGGAGGTACACATCTACTAAATTTCGTTGAAAATCTAAATCAAATCTAAATGTTGAAGGTTAACACACATGTTACATATGAGCGACAAATTACATGACAATGTATAATACACCTCTCTGGCTCTAGGTTACCGTTGGAGGGGCCGTATAGCGATATCACCGCATCCCGCCGTTATACCTCGCACTTCAGTTTATCCGGCCACCGCCGCTCAAACCAGTCCCGCAGCATCTCATCCGCGGCGACGAGCTCCCGTTCCGGCAAGTCGTCGTTGATGCCCAGCATCGTAGTACCCTGCCAGCGATTGGTGTTCAAGATCCCCTTCGCTTGGGTGGCGGACTTGAGCTCGATGAAGCGCATCGGCGAGTCGCCGATGGCATAGGCGTAGCGCATGAGGAGCCGCACGGCGAATGCGCGCGGGTTTTGCGGGAGTGGGGGTGCGTTGACGGGCATTTCGAGCGGCAGGATTATGGGATCCGACTGGGAGGGAGGTCGTGGCGATGGTGGGGGGAGGAACACTGAGAGGCCGCTTTGGGAGACGCGCATGAGAGCAGCGATTACTGGATGAAGGTCGTAAGGACAGGGAATACGGATCGAGGAATGCATACTGTCGTCCCCGCACTGGGTGTCGTTTCTGGCAACTCTGCGAAACATATCCCACGCGAGCTCCGGTTCCTCGCCGATGCACTCGCTGCGTTTGATGGTGGTTGAACCACCAGGTAAGCTGGTGAAAGAAGCACTGTAGCCGTCCATGGAGACTGATTTCAGCCGCGATCAGCGAAAACACGCTGCCAGGGATTCGTCAAAGCATACCCCAGTAGTACTTCGTTTTCCCCATATCGGCATCGGATGGGTTTGGAGATTGCAGTCCTGCCATCCACATGTTCAACTCAAGGTCGTCCATGGTCGACCGCTTTGCGCTCGGCAATTTCAGTGTATCGCCCTCCCGTCCGCCCAGCTCGCGCCACATACGCTTCTTCTGGTCCCTGTCTAGCACGCCCGGATGCCCACCCCACTTGCCGACGACCCACGACCAGAGAAGCGCCTCGCGATGCCGCTCGATGACAAAATGCGTCGCCATATAAATCGTGTTGACTTCTAGCTCGTTCGGCGCGTTG
The DNA here is from genome assembly GCA_029289565.1 of Mycena galericulata. Classification (NCBI taxonomy): domain Eukaryota; kingdom Fungi; phylum Basidiomycota; class Agaricomycetes; order Agaricales; family Mycenaceae; genus Mycena; species Mycena galericulata. The sequence continues at coordinate 284,527 of JARKIA010000219.1, forward strand.
TGCGAGCCGCGGAATTGCGAGAGCGGGGTCGCGGCGAAATACGAGCCGAATGCAAGCGCCATCTCGTGCATCAGTGGGAGGGAGAGTGCGCGCGGGTTGTGTTGGATGTACGGCCGCTTTCGGAGCCCAAAGTGCTGGCCTGTAGAACTAACTTAGCGTGGGTCGTTTATCGATGTGTTGCGCGGGTACTCACTCAGGAGGTGGGAGCTCCAGCCGAGGGAGCGCCACTCGCCACCGCCATCCGCATTGCCGGACGCGTCGCCGCCCACCAGCAGAGTACGCTGCATGCGGAATACTGGGCCATATAGTGTACTGTGGAACGCCGACGGAGGGAGGGGCATCATTAGAAATTGGTCGTCGTTCATTGCAACGCTGACATGACATCAGCGCCCGGAAGGACATCGGAGCTGGGAACCTTAACTTACATGTTGTCTGCGACTATTTCAGGATCTAGCTGCGGAAGTTGCGACTCGATGGCGTGGCTAGATAAAATATATATTTAGCAATAATCCCGCTCGGCGCTGGCAGATAATAGTACCTGTTGAAACTGGGAACAACTCTATCCAACCATTCGCTCGCATCTGCGGCCGTTAGGGTGGTACCAGGGCTCCATGTTAGCCGGAATATTTGGGAATCTGAAGCGGCCGTCGAAAACGGAACGAGGTACGAAAATAGCCATCTATCCATACCGTGATGTAGATGAATGCCGGGCTGATCATCCGAGCCTCGGAGCGCGCACTCTATATCCAGCCACTGCGGGACGAGGCCGAGACGGCAATGTGCAGCAGAGGAATTATGTGCGTTGGGGTGTGGCACATCAGCGCTGACGACGTGCCACCGCGCGTCTGGCCAGCTAGCCGTGGCGTCGTACGCGGCGCGCAGGGAATAGCGCAACTCGTCGTGCTCCCGAAAACGCCCCTCCGCCGTCGTGTAATTCATCACCTTCGACAACGCCGTGCGTGCTTCTCGGTGGAGTGGATCCCTAGGGAATTCGGAGGCAGTGTCAGGCTGGATAGGACGGCGACAAATTCACGTAACGCACGACCCGTTGACCCAGACGTAGACAAGGTCGACGACGGCGTCCCGCACCATGCTCCCTGCGCATGGATCCTCCCACTGTCCAGTCGACACCCATCTATCCATACATGCGTCCGTGATGTCCGTGTGCGCCTTGATGGGTCGTATTGTCGCATTCGCGAGGTATCGGGCAGCAGGTGGAGGGAAGAAGGGGTGATATACGGACGACCCCACGAGTTCGGGTACCTGCGACGGGACCGGCGGCGCGGCGACATGAAGCTCTGTTACCGCTGGGAGCGCGGTTACCTCGGCCGGAATGGCGATTTGGGGTGTGGGGTCCGCTTCCAGCAAGAAAGAGATGCTGGCGAGGGAGAGGGCGACGGTTAGAAGTATCGCAATCCACCGAACTCTACCGAAGAACAGGAAGCGGAGACGGTAGCTGAGCATCTGCATAATGAACACGGCGCAGGGAGTCGGATCCCAATGAGCATAGATAGGAAAGGTGGTGAGTGGGGTCCTATATAGTCCGACTGCACGGAACACGCGTACCAGTACGAGCTAGAGAGGCGATCTAAAAAAAAAGAGGTGATCTAAAAAAAAGGAAGCCGGCACACGACCACGCTGGGTCCCACCAAGGCCCAGCTCGGAGACTTAAAACGAAAATGAAAACGGAAGTGGGTGAACTTGGCAAGCCGAAACCAGATGTCGTCTTCCTGAGACAGTGGGCAGACGTACGAGGTGGTGAAGGGTGGGAGTTCAAGCTATCTATTACCGGACTTAAATCAAGGCCTAAATTTAGCGTTATATATGGGAGATCGGCGGATCACTGCAACGCCACCGTGACGTCCTAAGTTGGGAGCAGGCCCCCGCACACTACCTATAATACCCGTCCGTGATAGAGTAAATCAGTGGCCTAAAATAGCCCTTCTTGCGTCCGCAATATACAGTAAATCAGCTCCGAGAGCAGCTTTGTCGGTCCTACATAGAGTAAAACATGGAAGCTGAAGAATTTTTTTTTTGAACCACTATAGGGCGGGCCGCGGCGGCACAATTTTAGTGTTGTGCAAGGCTGTCGTTTGAGTTCAAGCACCGCTCAATCAGGCCCGGGTGTACACAGGGGTGCAAAAAAGCGCCTGCGGAATGCTAGGGAAAAAATCCGTGAACGGGAGTCCGAAATAGCGGTCCAGAGCCAGATTTCATAGAGTAGGTCAGCACAATTTTCTGGCAAAAAGCGGACAGGTAAGGTATTATATGTAGTGTCCGGGGGGCCTTTGGGAGCCCTGTCGTGATGTCGTGGCAGTCTCACGCTTTTTTAAGCGAGCATCGGCATTGATGCCGCGTGATAGCATATGATTGTGTTGTGTAGGACCCCGAAACAACGCAGTTAGTAGTTACTGACACAATGACGGGGAGTGTTGCCGGTTTCACTTGGTGTCGCCGGTCAGTGGCACTCACTGTGTAGATTCGCTTGTGCTATCAGATCTCGAGACTCGGAGTTGACAGCGTTAAATGTCATTTCGGATGGCAGTGCAAAATGTAATGATCATTTTGGTGGTAGGTTGCCGGACTCGGCCCCGTAAATGTAAGGCCCGTTCCTGCCGAGGACCAACTTGTCCCGACTTTATCTTGGCCAAATTTATCGGAATTGAAACAGGTGCTCTGGCTTTCCATAAATTGAAACAGAATTCGTGGAGAAAGAGCCGTCCGGTACGGTTGATGTTTAGGAGATCCCAACGCGATCCGACATGCCCTCAACGCGTGCAAAAATTTAAATTTCGCATGAACTCGTCAGACATCGTATTCCCTACAAGTTGTGATATCTTGTACTCTAGAATTCTATCGTGAAAGTGACCAGGGACCGTGACCCAATACAGAAAATTACATATAATACAGCGAAGCGTCAGATATACCCGATTCTTTCCGTCATCGCGTTGTGTGGTGGGCGGGTCAGGCCGCAGTACTCTTGGCAAGAGTGCTAGCCTTAGCGGAGGCAGTCACCTTTGCCGACGAGACAATTGCGGAGGTGACCTTGCCGGCTTTCGCCGATGCAGTGGCGGCGGCAGTTGCAGGTTGCAAAGCTCCGTTGCAAGTGGCGGTCTTGTCCCAGGCGCCCGCTACGGAGATGTCTTGTCAGCGAATCAAGGGATAAACGAATGGCTAGCTCTTACCAGCTCCTCCTGGGGCCTCGTTGTAGTTCCATTGGTTCGCAGTCCACAAGGACCCACTATAAGGACGGGTAAGCGGAGTGTAAATTGGAATGGAAGGCAGAAATGTGCCTATATGTGACGACGGATCCAGCTGGGAACGCGACAGTCGACGACCAGGCCGCGACTCCCGAACAGCTACCACCGGACCCAGTACTGGTCGTGGTGCTGGTAGTGGTACTGGTAGTGGTCGTGGTCGTGCCAGTCGTGGTCGTAGTCGTGGTACCTCCTCCACCCCCGACAGGGAAGGACCCGGAACGGACTTCGGTGATCCAAGCGCTGTTCCCATCGGGGTACTGCCACGTCATGGCACCGGCGCCTAGAGAAGAAGTTGAACCGTCAGCAAGAGAACTGGGGAATACGAAAGAAAATCTTACTCCATCCTTGCGCCTTAGCCTGAGCCAAGCAGGTAGAAAGGGTCCCAGGATCCATGTATCCGTTGGTGGCGTCAGCGGACGCAGCAGGCTTGCCAATGACGATTTTGTTCAAAGGAACGCCGTTTGCCGCTATCTGGAATAGGGCAGACTGGGGCCATGTGTTCGACGACGCAGTCAGAAGGCCAGCGCAGGTGGTATATTCGCTGGCGCCTTGATTATAGAACTGACGGAAGATCGCAGTTGAGAACTTGATGATAAAGAATGAGGCCATTGCTCACCTGAACGTTATACCAGTCGATGAGACTTCCGACAGCAGAGTTCACGCCGAGGTAACCGTTATCTGGCCACAGACCGGGGCTGAACCATGGGGCGACGGGAGCATGGGTGAGGATGTATTGGCCTTGAGGAAGCTGAGCGCGAAGAGCAGTAGTGAAGGTAGACAACCAAGCGACGGCGGTGCCGGCAGTTTCAATGGCCCCGAAGTCCTGCCGAGAACAATTCACATGGAATTCAAAGTGGCCGGAAAAGAAACAGACCTCATAGTCGACATCTACGCCATCCAAGTTGTAGGTTTTCACGTAGTTCGCAATGTAGTTGGCAGCAGCAGTAGGATCATCACCTGCGCTAGTGGGATTGGGTCCCGAACCGTAGGCGGAAACGATAAGACTGATGCCGGCTGCCGCGTACTCGGCTTTGATCGTAGCACGCGTGGCGGCGTCGATCTCGGCCCAGGTAGCAGCATTATCCTGAAGGCTCGCAGAGTATATGAATGCGAGTGCGAAGACATTAAACCCCTATGAGATTATTAGCCATCGTCTGGATAAATGTCGGTTATACATTACCGAAATAGCGGAGACCGCTGGGAGAGAAGTCGACGAGATGAATCGGTCGAAGTACGCAACCCATCGAGGAGAAGTAGGGACTGCTCTGGCTGAGAGCAAGACATCTCGAGCGACAGGGCTTAATGCCTCGGCTCTTTCGCCAAGCGTACCATTGAACGGAACGGCATGAACGACCGCAAGGATGGCAAGAGCAGAGAGGATCGACGCGAGGAATCCGAACCGGGCCATAGTGAGTCCGAGTTTGGGGAGTGGAATACCAGGCGCTGGGGAGAAGGGGGGTAACCGCGAACCTCAGGCATATCGGTCGAGAGGATGACCCTTTTATGAGGGAAGCACTGAGCATGAGGGTCTCCGTACATGCGCACGACGTTGGTTCTGTTTTTGCCTATCGATTGAGACAATCGGATTGTCACGGCGCAGCTCCTCGTGGGTGGACTGGTCTAAGAGGTCACAAGAGGGTTCGGGTCTGCATGGATCAGCTCGATCCCTCCTGGTCGAGGCTTCTCCGCGATGGAGACGGCAGCGTTATCAAAAGGAATGAAGTGATATTACCGCACAGCGGTCCCAATTAGGGAAAGTCTATACTCCCACGTTGATAAGCACCGTTGCAATCAGGACCGTGTATATCCGCACGATACAAGGTCAAAAGACTCCCTTCGAATAGCCTTAGTTACATATGATAGCCAGATATCCTCATCATGTGAACAACTGTGAACGACTCCTATTTTGAGAGCGGCGGATCCGCTGGGATCAATTCTCTAGAGAGGCGCGTAAAATTGAATTTTGATGGCCGAGGTCACGGAGGCGGCTGTTCAATAGACACACATACCCTTTAAGTTGAGTTATTCGAAGCGCCTAATGACGATATTTTTTGTATAACTGAGCAAACAGTCGAACTGAACCTGGAAAGTACACTATTTTGCCTGCTCACTGACAAATTTGAGGTGAGAGGAGGGGTAATTTTTAACGATTGCGAACACGGCTTTGGCCGTAAGACGCTAGCCGTCCTGAATTTCTACCCGATTCTCTGGAGATCAGGCGCTCCCAGCGGATTCGATCTTCTGACTATTTTGATCCTTCCAACGCAATCAATTTTGAACTTTAGGGGAGACCCATGTACATAGCCCATCAACCCGTGGTGATTCTGCGTGATCCCCATGATGATGTGCACCACACTTTTTGAGGTCTTTCGAGCGCACAACATTTTCTGGTTGCATTTCGGCCGATGCCGGGTAATTAAATCAACACACGTGTTGATATTTCCGCGCGTAACGCGTACACATGGCCAAACTCGACGCGTGAATGCATTTCGTGCACCTTGTAAGCCAATGGAAAGCTCTTAACGATATCTATTCGAATTGGTAAGACAAGTCAACAGAATGAATAGACCTAGTCACATCAAGGCTGCGGCGACTACAGATCCAGTAGAGCGGACACATAATCAAGTATGTGCAGCCGGAATCGTAAAAATTCCAATGCTGAGGAAAGGTATTATGTACTTCCCTGTCTTCACCCTCCGAGCATCGAAGGAACGCACAATTGAACACATCTGTTCTAGCCTCAGAACCACAGTTGATGGTATCAACGCCGACACCCGATCATCTCCGCATGTCCGACGAACCTGGTTGAAATCACAAATCGCTGCCTTAATAATGGAGGGACGACGTTGAACTGAGAAGAAGAAATAAACTTGTTACCCTTTTTCGTAATCATGGGGCCGAACTTGAAGTTTTCGGGCGAGGATGTGTGGGCGGTGACATTATACACAGAACCTGGGGTAGTCTACTTTGCCGCAGCCGCATAATATAGTACTGGGAGAAATGCAGTCAACGGCGCGGCAAAAAAAGGCCAAGTATTCTCGCGGCATAGCGAAAAAGCGGACCAAGCTCGGAGGAAATATGCTACATTTCTTTTAGGGAGTAGGTATTATACTAATAGATGTAAGTACTGTTACATTGTAGACATCATGGTCATCGTAAGCGTCCTTCTCGCACCAAGAACATGGCGTCAACTATCTCAAACTAGGTTTGCGCCGTTATGGGTGGCGTCCGCTGCACCTAGCCCGCCTGTGGCGCCAGCGTCACCCGCAGCGTACCCCGCACCCGTCGTCCCTCGCGCGCCGTCCTTCTCGTTCCCGAACGCACTCCCCGAGCCGCCCCCGCGCCGATTTTTCGCAAACATCGACTTGAGCACGACCATCCCCGGCGTGAGGAACAGCAGCACGGCCAGCAGCTCCGAGAGCGCGGCGAGTGGGTACCACAGGTGCTCGTTGCCCTGCGCTGTCTTTTTTATAGCGGACGACGCGGCGGAGGTGGTGGTTTGTTGGCCCGTGGCGCGCTGGTGGATGGTCGCGGCGATGAAGAGCATGCGGAGGAGGAGGAGGACGGCGATTCCAACGAGGATGAGGTGGTGGTGCGAGGTGCCGAGGGGGGAGGGGGCGGAGGAACCCGAGCTGCGTACTGGAATGATCATTATTTAGTTATGTAATTAAAGGGAAGTAGGGCGGAAAGAAGGTGACTCACGCCCGCGTTCGATGTGGATGACGAGGAACGTAAGCAGCGCGATGATTACTGTCACAGCCAGGAAGATGTAGGCGGCTGCGTCACCGAGACTATACCCCAGCTTCGTGCGGCCTGAATTCGTGCCTAGCGCGTAGGAGGTGCCTAGCGCGCCGAGGATAACGGAAATCAACAGCAACAGCTCCATGATGCGGCCCTTGTGGAAGCCGCCGAGAATCCGGTGGAGTTTGCTGCGCCCTTTGTCGATCTTCGCGAGGCGACGCCGGTCGTGCAGGAGGCGGTATGCAGAGAGGAGGATGGAGAAGAAGCCGATGTTGTACAGGACCTCGTACGCAATAGCCATCTTGCCACTGAAGGCGTCGTTGCGGTGGTTGTTCGCCATCGCGGCGCGTAGACTGAATGATACGACCCGCACTTCAAAATCGGGGGATCAGTTGAGTGTGATTTCTTAGAATGAAAAGACGCACGGGCAGAGAAAAATGCGAGACCGATATACACTAATCCGCGTCTCCGGACTGACTGTACTAGATACCAAATCATCACCAGAAAGTAGATGACAGCAAAGAGTATCGGGGCCCATTTATTTTTGATCCCGAGAATGGCAGCGTAGTTCGTCGGCATGGCTGGGAATCCGGGGGAAATTGGGAAAACTCCCATCGCGCAAAGGGTCTTATAAAAGGAGCTCGAGGACGTGGGTTACGCGTCATAGCGGGATGTCAGGCTTCTAAACCCACAACGGAGTTTGGACGAAGGAGTGATATGAAAAAGTATTGGGGCCCGAGGAACGGGTGCAGATGAGAAGCTAACCAGGATGACGATAAGATTATCGAATGATGCTCTCACCCTGTCATGCTGGTACGCCACGTTTCTGAGCGAGAGAACTGAAAATTTAAACATTGAAAAATACCCTGGTGGATGCGTGTTTTATCGCGCCCGAAGCACCAAGAAATCGGCTCACAAATTGCGTGGATTTCAGCGAATGGCGGCTATGAAGAGAGTGAAAGAAGCTTGGCCCAGGAAAAGTCAACATGAGCCGGCTCCAACCAGCGCGTCATGGTGTGGCGCTCGTGAGTAAGCTGACAAAGCATCTGATGGAAGCTTCGGCCCGTCCGACTTGCGGCCGACGGCCCTTCAAGTTCCACTGAGTATCACAGTGATTCACAATCGACACAGGTCTCACCAAACTAAAGATGGCGTTCTCAGAGTCCGAGGTAGTCCGAAGTCGGCTATCGAACTTGCGCCATCGATTTCATTTTCTCCTTCGGAAGCTGTGTGAAAAACAGGCGCAGATCGTTGCTGAAGACAGGGCGGTCGGCTCGGCGTGTGTACGGCGGGACCAGAGCCGCCATAGTAAATGCTCTCTTCACCTTTTTGAGGCGTTGGAAAAATGTCTTTGGTTTGGTTGACGAAGGTAAGCCGCTGCATAGCTCATCGAACCGCCTAATTACCTCTCCAGTTACCTCGCCGTTCATTGGCCGCAGGGCAGGGTCTTTTCGAGTCATGTCATCGACAAGCGGCTTGAGAAAACGGAGGAGGGTGGATGGGACGCCGCGTCTATAATATATTATCACGAAGTGCTCGAAGTTAAGATGGGACTTGAAAGGCTGACCTCGACGTGATCATAAGGCCGTTGACAGTAGAGAGTTCCCGCTTCGAGAGATTTCCTAGGAAATATATGTCGGTAAGGAAAGGATTTAAAACGTCGTTGCGGTGCTCCGGAGGCCCCTTGCCGAGAATTACATCTTCGAAGGAACCCGCCTCGATAATGATGCGTTAGATCTTGCACGATATTGAACAGACCGCAGTCGCTGCCAGACATGAAGAGATTAGGATGATCCTCCATCACGGGGTCAAAGAGCCTGGCGATGAGCGACAAAGCTCTCGTGCATAAACTCTATTCCCCACCGAAGGTTCAAATCTTGTCAAGGCGAAGATGTAAATGTAAGTTACTCACCTCGAAGATCTGCTCGATGACCTCCCCCACGGTGTCGAATACCGGGTCGTCGAAGTTCACGAAGCGGGGCATGGCAATGATGGTGTGTGATGCTTACGCAGCGCAAGTCTTGACAACTGGATGATGATTCAACACGAGGGGAGACTCGTTCGAGGGATTTCACCCATCCTGTTCCGACTCTGGTGGGACCTGAAAGGTGAGTCGTAGCTAAATTGAAATCAGGCAAGATATGCCCCTGAAAAGTCGAAGCGAGGGGAAATTTATCACTCACCACAAGCGGGCCAAATATGGCAAGTATCTTTTCCCGTCCGACAACTGTGGAGAGAAAGGCCCGGCCCGACGTTGAAAAAGGCGGAAAGATCGGAGGTTCGTTGACTTCTGGAAGGACAATGAGTGGTACAGAATAAGCGAGGCAGGTTGCAGCTTCGGAGTTTCATCACCAATACAATTCTCTTCCCTTCGTCGTTCATTCCACCGTCAAGAAATGCCCTTCGGGGGGATATTCCGGTCCCAAAAATCTGCGAGCATCGAGATTCGGGTGGATGGAGGCCCACTCAGGTTCAATCCGCCCATTGCGCATCCAGGCCCTGCTAGGTCATATGCGGCCGTCAAGGAGCGCTCAGGAAACAGAAGAAAAAGCAAGGTGGCGGGAGAGTAGACGCAATCTTGGTCGGGCATGGGCATGGGTGGGTATCGCACAGTGAGACACGTCTCTGGCTAGTAAATCACTGAATCGGAGCAAGAAGTAACAGGTGCGACAAGGCAGCGCAGCCACGTACCGTATTCCGAAGCAACACATGCGTGTCATTGGGGTCGAAAGTGGAAGGACGTGTGCGGGCACGGCGGGCAGCTGCTTGCTCGACACGCCCCTTCACGAGGTTGACACGGAAGGAAGGAGAGGATCCTTGGTGATAGGAACGAGGAGGGAGAACCGACAGCGCCGAGCGTGCCGAATGATTCGATCGAAGACAGATCCCCTTTTGGTGGTTCACCCCTATCTCCTGCGCGAGAACCTCAGCGCGTCCGCCCTTGAACTCATTCGACAGGGGTAATTTAACTTTAGAATAGCGGAAAACGCGTGCGGCGCATAGTTAGTTAAGTTGCTTCGCCTATCTGCCCACATCAAGGACCGTATATCGGTATCGCGAGTTTGGAAAAATCATGATCCTTGCGAAGCGGCACCCTGTTCAATGTAATATTATAGTTGGAGCAATAATGTCCGCTCTTTTGCGGCCGGGTAGCAAGGCCGTGTATTTGACCTCTGAAATGAAGTCAAGCATGGTCGAAAGCTTGTGCGCCGTACAATAAGTGCCATCCCGGCAGGGCCATTTCGCCTGAATGAAGTGATGAACGGTGCACATTGTGCGCTTATCGCTGGAGTGGGGATGTGGAGTATCATCCATATAAAAGCATCCAGTGGAACTCAACAATCTCACAACGCCTTCTAACCAACCAACGACCATGGTCTGCAACCTGAAGGTCAACCTCATCTTGCTACCAATTCTTAGACGCACTTACGCTTTACTGGCAGGCATTGACCCTTGCTGCGATCGCACTCCTGGTCACGCCATCTCTCGGGCAGTTGAACCAATTTTGCTGGACTGCGCAAGGTGGCACAGTAGGCAACTGCTCGAGCTTTATCTCGACCTTCTGCACCTCCATCGCAGGCGAAGTGGTGAGCCTCACTCACCAAGCCCGAACACTCTCAGTAACCGATATATTCAGATTCCGGTAGGCGGTTCAACGGCACGCTGCTTCCCTGCGCCAACGGCGGCAAACGCGAACTTGCAGTGTGCGTAGCCGCTATTACTGCGGGCGAGGACCCCGCCAGTGAATTTAAAATACAGGTGACTTTACTGCCAGGAACGCGGGTACGGTCGACGATAACATCAATATTGTAACGTGCGAAACCCAGCTTACTGCCATTGCCGCGCAATGCGCGGAGGTCCGTACTCCATATCTGTTTGTTGTCACATCTACCATGCATGCTCATGATCGGCACAGGGAGGCGGCGGGCAGCCCAGCGGCCAGGCCTTCCAGTTCTGGGGCGACCCCAACACAAACGATGAGGCCCCCGAGACTGGCGTGTGTGAAAGGGCCCATGGCAACTAACGCGGTGAAGGATCACGGGCGCCTGTGCAAGGACAAAGTCGACTCTGAAATAGTAATGGGTGATTGGTAAATTGCGAATCAAACAATAATGTTATTCGCCTGAACTTGCGTGATGACTTATACAAGTGTCACGAATTCGAAAACCCGGGGAGCCATACACCATCCCAGGTGGAACATATGGGACTGGGGACTGTCTGTAAACGACGCCGAAGTGCAAAACGAGAGGTACGGAAGAACAAGGAGGCAAGAAAAATGGTCTAGAAGGGGCTATGGTCTTGGGGGAGTGGAGCCTCCGCTGAACACATACTGCAGTCTTCTCACATTTATGTATGGGCGAAATATTGTGCCAAAACTCTGGCGTGGTTGAAAGTATCACGGTCCTTCAAATGCGGAAAAAAACTCCAGATTCCCAAAACTTTTTCTTTGTGAGATCTCAAAACACCTCTACGCTACATCTGTGTATAGTATATAAGTCTGGTATGCCCATTTTCAAAGGAAATCTGAGCAGGATGTAGGTAGAATTCAATTTGAGCCGTCGGGCTGGCTGTACACCTCGACCACATCAATGCTTTTCTCGTCCTCTTGCTCCCTATATTATTCCACTTTTCGGCAGAATATCAAATCCGCTGTCTCCTCACTCTTTGAATCATGTTCTCCATCATGTTCCGGATGCTGAAAAAATATGTAAACCAGTACAAAGTTTTCTGGGCCAAAAACGTTTGAGGCAAAAAAAAAATTCAAACCGTTTTCTGGTGTCTTAGGGTAGTGCTAAATAAGAGGCGGAGGGTGGTCGGACATGCGATATTGGGCACGGGGACGGCGGCGGGTACCCTATGTCTGAACACATCTTTACAGAGGTGTGAAGCTGTTGCGTTGAGTTGAACCCAGCGACGGCAAATCAGGTTCTACCGGCAAGTTCGGCAAGTGCCAAATTGCTCAATCCGAGACACCTCGTATCGTAGCAGTTAAAAAAATGACGGTCTAACATGAGCTACTGACTTGAAATCAACGTAAACCGAGAGCAGGAAAGCTCGGCACAGTTTCGGCTTCCATTGATCGCATGAATCTGATCGCCGACGGCTCGCGGACCACTGTAGAACACATGTTCTGCTCAGATTCAGCCTTGGTCCTTCGAGAATAGGAATATTATCATCACATACTGTATAATTTCGTTCAATTCGGCGGTCACGCGTCACGCACCCCCATGTCGGCGCCGAATTTGGTTGTCGGTCCCGCGTCACGCAAGCCTCTGTCGAAAATGGCCTAGCGTGACCTCCGACCCCAAACCACCTCATCGACGTGAAAAAGCCAAAATTTTCGCTTAGGTGTCGAATTTTTTTCGTCGGTCACGCCAAATTTTGGTTCGCGCCGAAGTGTCGAACCTAAATTTCCGGTCACGCGTCACCCCCCACTGTCGAATTGAACGAAATTATACAGTAATATGTAGGTATGTAATCTAAAGTTATTCTGAACTTTGAAGAAAGTTTTTGGAATCTCAAGTTTTTTTTCCGCATTCGAATTATGCAACATCGGGAACGATGTTTGCATGGTTGTTGGAAGACAACTTATGTCTGATTTTGTGAGTTGGGTTACAACCTCTTGTTCCAGGTGACATCCTCACGCTTGGATTACATCTGTAGGCAGGTTTCATCCCATCAACATCGCGTCCTGATCTGTCATCAATTCAACGATCGGCCCGGCTCGGCAGGCCGTGCAGCTTCTTTGAACTCAAACTTCCGCGGCATAAAAGGTGATCATCTCCACACCGAAGCGCAAGTCTGCAGGGTTCGGAAGAAGGCAGCATGGCTTTTTTGTCCCGGGTCGTGGTTAGCGCTGTCAAGGTACACCACTTTTTTTGTAGACTTGTTACTCGGTCTGCGATCTTCATACGCCTCACTTTCGTCGGAGGCCAACTCCTCCAGGTATCTTGTGGATGTGATTGACACAAATAACCGCTTTTGCAACACATATTGAACCAAATACTACTACATGCGAATAGAAATCCTGGCACTTACGGACTACAATAAATAGGGCTGCCGCCCGTGGCCGTGGCCACGGTTCCACGGCACCCGTGGCACGGGTGCCGTGCCCGTGCCGTCGAGGATTTTGAGCAACCATCCACGGCACGGGCACGGCACGGGTATGAGCCGTGTGAGCCGTTGAAAACACGGCCGTCACGGCCGTCTCACGGTTAGCCAGACCCAGCAAAACCACTGTCTGAATGACTTTCTGCTCATGGACCCTCTTATCACCGGCTTCTACCGGCTTTCTACGATCTATATATTCTTTTCGGAGGACAGCCGAATGGGTACAAACCGCCAAGAATTATGATGCCATCATCGTGTTGTTACAAGCGAGGCCTCCTTTTGCTGCTCCCTACGACGCGCCTCAACACACTGCTGACGCGTATTAGCGCGCCAAAGTCTTTACAAGCCCTTCCACAAAGCTTCACTAGGTTTGAATCTCACTCCAACATCCCCGTAATAATTTCACTGGCACATTGGGCTGATTAAATATAGTCGTGCATGCTCTCTTCCTTGTGGGTTGCCCCCCTCTCCTCGTGCTTTAATATTCACATGCCTTGGTCTATCTAAGTTCCATCGGGCGGCGGCGGCGAGGACTAAGCTTCATTACCTCCTTCAACTTTTGGCGGCATCGGAAGCTGCAAGGCTGCAGTACACTTGTAGCTTTCGCTACTTTCTCTCCGCTGCCGCTCCATGCCGCAGCGGACGAATTGTAATCTCTCTGACCATCCTCTCGGTTCCTTTCCGCTCTTGCAGGCCTATAAAAGTTGGTGTGATTTTTTTCTCCATCATTCTTCCTCCTGGCTAAAATGTCAGACCAGTGCGCGCAAGACAGCGATGGCAACCTCAAAGATGCGTCTGAAATCACTTTCTACGAGTCCGAATCGGACGAAAAGGCTCTCCCCGCGGTTCCTAGTGGTATGTCAAATATTCCGCGCTCATACTATCTTTCTCATTTTTCCTTGCCGCTTTGTGACAGGCCCACTTCGTCGTGGTATCCGTAAACGTAACACCGACAAGCTCGCGGAAGGCCTCATGGCGGAGAACGCAGATGAGGATGGAAATCCTCAGATGAAGCGTGCCCCGCGTGGTAGTACTGCCCGGGCTGCTCGCGTGCAAACAGTTGCGGAGACCCCGAGCGAGGAGGAGGACGACGATTTCGAGATGCCCGGCCTGGAAGATGTGTCCGACTCCGACGATTCGGACAGTGAATACGAGCTGGTTGACAACAATGAGGCGAATACTCTTGATTTCTCTTCTTTTGATTTTTAATCTGAAGGTTCTTCGCAGCTCTCGGATATCCTCGCCTCGAAGACGGTCCCTGCACGCGGGGGGGCCGCTTCCAAGCCGCAAACACGTCAGAAGGCTTCTGCAGGGAAGCGCAAGCGGGAAGAGCCTGCCAGTGCCCCACCTGCGAAGAAGGGCGACGCACTTCCAAAGAAGGCCACACGTGTCACCATCGAGGAGGTGGAGGATGAGGGAGATATTCCGAAGGCGACGGTGCGTTCTAATCATTTGCATTCGTCCACATTCTTATTCACGGGCATGTTTAGCAGTTTAAAAATCCGATCTACCTGTTCTTTGACGTCGTTGCAAAGAACAGCGAGGGCTCTACCGGGTTAGGTTAGGTTAGGTTAGGTTAGGTTAGGTTAGGTTAGGTTAGGTTAGGTTAGGTTAGGTTAGGTTAGGTTAGGTTAGGTTAGGTTAGGTTAGGTTAGGTTAGGTTAGGTTAGGG